>PVIA01006483.1:0-96884 GCA_004024845.1 Tonatia bakeri
TAAAATCTATGCTAAACCTCCCAAGGATGGAGTGCAACCAGTTCAACCATTTTTCCTTTGCATTTGCAAATATCCTTTTTCTCTGCAGTAATTAGCAACTTCCTCTTCTTTGTTATCTGTAAAAGGTAACCTCTTAAAGTGAACCTGTGCATAGTAAATCGAGGACCAACCTCAATGTAATGTACCCAGAAAAGCAATAAAAGCCTGTCCAGGCAGTGGTTGGGGAGCTCTCTCACTCAGAGAGTGGCCATGCCGTCCCTTTTTCTCCACAGGACTTCTGTAGTCCCTGTGAATTTGTTCGTCGCAGCCATATCACATGGACCCCTTGGGCTGGAGTTTGCATCAGGTCCAAAAGTTAGAGATGCCTTCTCTGGCCAGCCTGGAAGAAGCAAACCACTGTG
Organism: Tonatia bakeri; assembly: GCA_004024845.1. Classification (NCBI taxonomy): domain Eukaryota; kingdom Metazoa; phylum Chordata; class Mammalia; order Chiroptera; family Phyllostomidae; genus Tonatia; species Tonatia bakeri. The sequence goes on from PVIA01006483.1 coordinate 402, forward strand.
AATTCTACACCTTCTAGGAAATGGATTCTGCTAACACTCATGTAATCTTGGAGGATGCTGAGCCTCAGATGAGACCATAGGCCTGCCTGAAATCTTGATTTCTGCTTTGTGAAATTCTGAACAGAGGACCTGGCTAAGCTGTACCAAGAAAACTGTGAGATATTAAACAATGGATATTCATTTAAGCTGCTCAAACTGAGGTAATTTTTTACACAGCATTACAAAGCCAATACACTAATAATTATCATTATCAAACTACTTTTCAGCATTTTAAAATATTTTCTAGGTGAATTTTATGAGCAGAAAACATTATCCAGAGGTCACTTTAAAATCAATTTTAAATAAATATTCTATTATTTAAGGTTCCATATTAAAAAACCTAGTTCTCTTGTAATCCATTACTTTTAACCTATAAATCTTATAATTCTGATTATGGACCTACTGAATTTAATTATTTCTTAGGAACCTTTGATTAATGTTTGGTCCCAGTTTCAAACTTATTACAGGAAACATTCTTCACTGCATTGATAAATTTGATCTATTTGATTCCACTTAAAAGAACTTTGATAAATTTTCTCAATTACTTAAAAAATCTTATAAATCTAATAAATTAACCTTCTGAAAATAGTTATTCTTTTCTCAGTTACATGAATATAATAAAAGCTAAGGTATTTTATCCTATACTCATATCTAAATTAATAATTCCATTAATTATTATAAATTAGAGTTTCAAGATTGATCTGTAATTCTAATATATCAAATTCTCTTAAACATAAACAATCAAAATACACAGATTTCTAACTACAAAAATATTAATTATATATGTTTATTACCTAAATTTCCTACCCTTAATTCTAAATCTTTTTGGGTTCAAACATACTTATACATGAAAGATCAAATGGTAAGGCATGTCAGATGCTTATCACTGCCTTTTTATACATCATCACAATTTTTGATGGTTGAGCCTGCATTGTGGCCAATGACTTCAGCCAGAATGGGAGGTCTGGGGAGCTGCTGAGGTCCAGAAAGATTTCTCATGATCTCTTCTGCCAAGGGGAACCCTTTTTATCATTTCAAATCTTAGGCTTCATATGTTAGAGAAGGGTTCACACCATCCATATGCTAGTTTTGAGTCATGTCATTACCTGATTTTCCAACTACACAAGGAGGGAAGGAGCTGTAATCCCAGCTCTGGAGTCAACTTAGAGCAGAGAATGGAGCTTAGACCAAGGATGTGACCCACCCTCCGGCTGCTTTGCTCCTGCTCATCTTTGGCAAGAAGCTCATTTTCCGTCAGTACCAACACCTGAGGCTGGGAGAAAGGGGCAAAGGAGAACTGTCAAACCAGACAGAAGTTGGTCTGGAAAAGTGCATAGATAACTGTCTTGCTCTGTTTTTCCTTCAGGAGCCAGAAATGCAGAAGAAGCTATATGTATTAGTTGCAGACTGGCTAATAGGACCGGTCTCATGGTCAAATTCCCAGCCAACCATTCAGCCTCACTCTGAGAAATATTTCCCTTCCCGCACCCCACGCCTTTTCCTTTTTTCCATGTGATCCTGTCCAAGTTGGTACAGACACCTTGGGTGGCAAAATCCATTTGCTCTGTGACACACACCCCTGCGTTTCTCCCACTGGCAATTACTTTAGGTTTGCCAAGAGCCAACTGAGCTTTGGGTAACCCCACAGATGTGACTCCTTCTTGGAAAATAATCTCTGGTCTTAAACTACGTGGGCCTTCAACCTTTGTCTTACTTTTTTTTTTTTTTAGTCTGTCTCTTTTCCCTTTCCTCTTTATTTCCCTTTTTGTGTCCTTTTTATCTATTCTCCCTTTATTTCATTCTCTTTTACATGACTTTCTCTCATCCTTCTTCCTTACTTTTTTCTGTTTTTCTGCACTGATATATATATATGGAGAGAGAGAGAGATTGAGATTTATTTTCTTAAAGGGGAATAGTGGAGAGATGGGGTGAATATGTATTAGTGCCAGTAAAAATAGCTAAACTTGTGAGCTGTAACTGTATGCCAGGAAGTGATAAGCATCTGACATGCCTTACCATTTGATCTTCAAAATAATCATGATTGATTGATATACGTGATTCCTATTTTCCATATGCAGAATCTGCAGCTTAGAGAGGGTAATTTCTCTACAGTTAGTAAGTGCAATTCAATCACATGTCCCAGGAGAATGATTCTAGGATCACACTTTAAATCACTCTTTTTTGTCAACCCAAGGCCCATTACCCATTCTGTTTGATTAGAGGACTTAAGCCTTATTTCCCTGACATCCTTGTCCCTTGAGGTCAGACCTAGCAAGGTACCATATTTCTTTACCTCACCCTGAACTTGTGGACAGACTACACTCATAATAGAAAATCTAGAAATAATTTTATTTTGAGGAGAGTATTTATTAAATCCACACTAAAAGTCCAGAGCTCATCTTTCTCATGCTTGCTGACATGTGTTAGGAAGTAAATAAATTCTAGTCTAGAGTAGAGACAAGTCATCTGAAATGTAAACAGGCAGGGTGGAAAGGACAGCAGACATTGGTGGATGGAATGAGATCCATGAAGTCTTGATAGCAGGGGTGTATCCTAGGGCTAGCATATGGTCCCCAGTGAATTATGCCTCCTTGTACGTCGCTCTCAACTCGGCCATGCCACTTCCTTTGGCTGAGAGATATCACCAAATGTGACACAAACAGAGACATGGTAAACCTTTGCACATTGAAGCTTTCCTTTCTGAACCTAGCCAATATGTAAAGAAGCTCAGGGTACCTTGCTAGAGAAAGAGGTCATGTGGAGAACTGAGGCACCTAGCCAACAGCCAGAACCAAGGCCCAGCCATGTAAATGAAGCTATTTAGAACCTTCCAGCCTCAGGTGGGCTGCCCCTAGGGATACCATGTAGAGTAGAGATCAGCCATCCTACTGAACCCAAATTCCTGACCCACAGAATGCCTAATAAAGTAGTTGTTTTATGTCACAAAGTTTTAGAGTGGCTTGGTCTGTAGTAATAGATAACTGATACACAATCCTCAAAAGATAAGTGCTGAACAATTGATCATTGGGTGTTTTCCTACCATTTTCTCAACCTCTCCAAGGACATTTTTGAATTGTGGCACCATCGTGTGGCACTGTGACATGAAGAGCAGAATAGAGATGGGCTTCCCCAGTAACTCATGGGACCCTTGGCTCTTCCAAACAATTCACAATAATGGCATACACCTTATAAACCAAGGAGACCAAATCTTTTTTGGTAGAAGAAGGCCCTTTTTTCTTTCAGAGGTGCCTTCTGAGCTAACTGAAAGTGCTGGGACCTGTGTGGTGTCCTGAGTAGTGAAAATATCTTTGGTCTTTGCAAAGAGGAGAAGGAGGTATCTTCTCTAGCTACACTGTTCCCACTGGAGGTTCCCATACACCGCAAGCAGAGGTGCAAAGAGGGGAAAGGAACAACCTGGGGGAAAGAAAAACATGGTTTGGAGATTCCTCCAATAACACTTTGAGATCTATGCATGGATTATCTGGAAGTTAGACCTCCTGGGGATGGTAGGTTGCTTTTGGAAGGAAAGGGAATTCAATCAAAAGGAAATTATGAAAGAGGCCTGATTAATCATCCCCCAGCACCTAGTCAACCTGTATCTCTTAATCCCTGACAGTGAACTGCTAAGGCAGGAATCATATCTTAAATCATCTTTGATATCCAGGCATTTCACCTCTTGTCTCTGCTTCCTCAACTGTGGAATGAGGAAGCTGATAAAGCTGTTTCCCAAAGTTCCTTCTGATGCCAAATCTCTGGACTTCCACAACAAACAGGTGCAGCCCAGTGTTTTCTTTTATTTGTTTTGCTGGCAAAGGCCTGGCTTCTCTCCCAACACACTAAAGTGTTAGACTGGTAAGACGCCCCTTCCTTCCTGATGGCTTCCGCAGGATGGCTGCCCAGGGGAATAGAGAGGAGAGTGGGGTCTGCAGCATCAGCTTGCTTAACTTTGTCTGGGACTTGTCACCAGCACGTTAAGATAAGGACTTTCATCAGTATGGGAGAGGACAGGAGATAGGTGGAGTCCATGCTGTGTTGGGACAGGGAAGTCACACAAATATCCCAAGCAGCTGAGAAAACAAGAACCTATTGAGAAGAAAAAGCACATCATAGGTCATGGGACAAGCCAACCCATAAACCCCAAAGTTGGGAAGGGTAGCAGAGTCCAAGTGCACAAGCGAAGACTTTTGGACAGGTGGTGGAGGGCAGGAAGGAGAAGGCAAAGCAGTAAGGTTCAGAGCCTCTGACTCAAATGAAAATTCTTGCAAGCACATGGCAAAGAATGTGGGGTGAAATAATAATGTCACCCACTGGTGGCAGGTCATGAAACTGTGTCAGCAATGGCGGAGAGAAGAGAAGGAAACCATGCAGATGGGCAGGTGCAAGAGCTGAAGAGAAACAGGGCAGTAGAACTGGTATCTCGAATTTCTCCCTCAGAGAAGTCCTACAAGATGAAGTCATAAAATTCTAGACATAATTTCAAATCACTATTGTGATTTATTCGCTGTCTAGTGCTTTCTGCTTTGCAGCCTATTTCATTTTATCTTTATAGTTGCTTTGGGAAATCAGAAAGGCAGGTGCCATCAACTTTATTTTCTGTGAGGGAATGAGGTCCTAAAATGATTAAGGGACTCACCAAGGTCACTGAGCAGCCAAGGGACTCAGGGGAGTAAAAAGTGTGACTGGTCCTCAGAGGATCCCCAGTTCCACTCTTAGGTAGATCCACCAATTTACTGTTATTTAAAAATTACCATGCTTCTGATAGATTGATATAAATCTATGCATGAGATTCACCTTTCCTTCTACTGTAATTTCTTATATAATCAAAATGTGTGTACCACACTTACATGAATAAAAACAAACTATGTGTTGCAAACCATTGTGAGAGAAGATATGATGTTTAGAAAATATCTTGTGAAAAACAGTCACCAAGTGAAATTTAGTTTTTTGCTCCTTAATCTGCTTTTCCAAAAAGAGTCAACACGTAGTTGAATGCTGGGGGAAACACTTAAATTTCTACCTTATCTTAAATATTTCCTCTTATGAGGGTTTATGAGAATTGTATTGTCTTGGAATCACAAAGGTCCCAAGTTTGTTCATAGAGTTAACTTTCTATTTGTGCTCCTGAAAGAGAGGTTGCTTGGCTGAATTTTCACCAAAAAAAATGAGCAATGGTGTTCTGTTTGAGGACCCCAGAACATGGTCTCTGCCACCATCCAACTCACCTACAGCAGGAGAAGGGGAGAAATAGGGTAGGATACTGAGCCTAGGGTATACAGGAGGGAGGCTGCCACTAAAAGAGAATAAAGGTCAATAAATATTAAGCCTGAAATGAAGCTGCCCACAAAGCTCTCAACAATGGGGACCAGGTGGCACTGACCATGCAAAAATGTCCCACACCCAAAGTCATGTCATTTCCAAGTGAAAGGCACAGACCAGAAGGAACAAAGGCATTTAGAGGGGGCTGTGCATTAGACGGGTTTGGGAAGTTTTCACACTTCCCAGGAGTGGCTTGGACATGTTCCCCGAACATGGTGGGAAAAAGCAGAAAGGAAATCCCTGGGTTGAGATGGGGCGGCAGGCATGCTGGGTGTGTGCAGGAAACACTGCTGCTGGCAGGGGGAGTTGCTGGGAGCAGGGACACACACTGAGGAAGAGCATTTGGAGTGCGTTGTGAGAAGTTCAGGGAGGAGAATGGCCCTCAAGACCAGAATGGAATCAGGAAAACCAAACATTCATCCAACTCTGCTACCACTGGCCTTGTGCTTGGGGTCAAGTCATATTATCTCTCCCTCCTCTCTCTTCCTCAGTTCTATTATTTGTATAAAAAGAGGTTGAGAAGATTGTCACAATAACTAATGTGTCTTAGATTCTCCCTGAGAGCCAGGCCTTGCTCCACAATCCTTGATCCTGGGATTATCCCTGGGATTGTCCCCATTTTATAGGTAAGTGAACCGAGGCACAGAGAACAAAGTAATTTCTCTGAGGATGCACACCTAGCCAAGTAGAAGAACTGGAATATACTATCCTACATTCTAACTCTAGAGCTGGTGTTCTCAACCACTGCTCTACAAAGTCCTCCCAAGTCAGCATTAAACTGAAGCATAAAGTTTAAATAAGCTTCCATCTTAAATTTCCCCTAAGCAAAAATAGGACACGTGACCCTTCTTCCTAAATGTCATGCCTCTCTCCTCCTGCAGCCTGGATTCACCCCTAGATTTCTGCCCTACCCAAGAGAAAAAGTCACCTACCTGAGCCCTGAAGTCCTGCCTGTCTGGGGGATAGGAATAAGGGGGTGAGGGGAATGAGGACATTGACTGACTCTTCTTCTAGTCCCTATAGAATTTCTGTTTCAATGATAACTGCTTATACCATGCCCGGCTACTGTCCTTGTCATAACTGTGTGCTACAATCAGTCAGATGGATCTGAGGAGCAATAATAAAAAGTGATTATTAATATGAACAAAGGCAATAGTAATAAAAACAGTGATTGAAGAGCCTTCCAGAGAAGACAGGGGTCACAGAACATGGAACAATAAAATACTGTGGTCAGAGGTTACTTAGAGAGCATTCCTGCAAACCCCCTTCTGTTCCAGATGAAAGGGAGCTCGAGGAAGCAAGTCCCCTGCCTGAGGTCATACAGCTCATAGAACCAGCACTCTCGCTAGGACCCACATTTTCTGAGTCTATTTGTTCAAAGATTATGCTAGAAAAGGTAGGTGTCTCCTTTTCTAGTTCTACAGGGGTGACTTCTGCATTCCCAGGATACACAGCACTGCTAAGTGGTTTGGAGATGGCGAAAAATCTAGAACCATTGGCTCTGTGAGTTGAGAAGGGGCCTCCTACCTCTACCTGGTCCATACTTCAGCCTACAGGGAGCTAAATCAAAAGCTTCTAATGTTGACACTTGACCTCTGTGTGGTCCTGTCCTGAGTCCTGAGCAGTTTTCCAATTCTGACTTTCATTCCAGGGGAAGAGGGGCTAGAGCCTTCACAGAGTCTGGAGGACTTTCTCAGCTCTTGACCTACCAGGGACCTCAAACTTCTGAAGGACGGTTTTCAGTGCACTTTTCAACATGGAAGGTTCACTGTCTTGCATTAGGCCCTGCGGATACCTTTGTCACAAATAGAAAAGCTGCATCTTCCCTGTGCCCAAGGAGCCCTGTAATCTAGGCATATCAGTTCAAGTCTCTGGGCCCCCTTTCAGCAACTGCACACTATACGGACTGAAAATGACTACTACTTTTCCCAGCTCCTGAACCTTGCTTTCCCTGGCTGTGCAGTCCCATACTGAGGTGTCTGTTCTCACTGGAGAGTCTGGTTTCCTTGCACTGGGTGACCAGGTGGTACTGGGCCTAGATGAAGGCCCCTGAAAAGCATACAGCATATGCTGAAACATAAGTCACTTTTCTCTAGGTCCCCCACACATCTCTATTTGTGTTTGATGACCCTTGGCAAGTATTTACTCTGTTTATTGGTTTATCCACATCACTCTGGGAAAGAAGAAGAAGAAAACAAAAATATCATAAGAGCACATATAGAGCAGATCATCTGGTAGCAGCTGTGGAAGCAGCTGGCCTGGGAGTTACGTGGTGTATTTCAGACCTGCTTTAGCACTCATGGGCATTCTTTTTTTTTTTTTTTTAAGATTTTATTTATTTATTTTTAGAGAGGGAAGGGAGGGGGAGAGAGAGAGAGAGACATCAATGTGCGGCTGCTGGGAGACATGGCCTGCAACCTAGGCATGTGCCCTGACTGGGAATCGAACCTGCGATGCCTGGTTCACAGCCCGCGCTCAATCCACTGAGCTACACCAGCCAGGGCAGCATTCTTGTTCTGTCTTTTTTTTTCTTCTTATATTTTTAAATCCCAGGCTTATTTCAAACAGGTTGAAGTCTTCCAATTCACCTCCTGGGAAGCTGCCTCAAGGATATCTATTAGTTTATTCCATTAGTCATGAAAGGCACCCCAACACTGAACCTTCCGACATCCTCACCTATCCAATGCCTCTCCTGCCTCTCTAACTGTCTCTCTTCCATGCCAATAGCAGCAACTTTCACACAAAACATAGTCCAGTCCTACACTGAATGAGCTGGCTGCCAAGTCAGCCCCTATTTTTTCCCTGGATTAATTAAATTGTATTTTTTCAGTGAAAACACAGAGCTCACTGCCATTGACACCCAACCTGCTTTGTCTGAGAGAGAGAATTCTCTGCAGAGATGCCTGCCTCCCTGCTGCGCAGCAGCAGCACCATCTCTGACAGCAGCCTGGTCACAGCTGTCTTCATCCTCTGGTCCTCTCTTCCCCCTGCACAGCACACTGCCTGCACCTTTTAGGGGGAAAAAATCTTTCAGGCAATCTTCTTATCTGGGCACAAGGAGGAGACTGTGTAGGGAGCTAGGTTATTAGCAATGCACTTTTTAAAGAAATCAGTGCAAATTCTCATCTGCATGGCTCTATATTTCTCACAGAATAAAGGGGAGGAGATACTGGGGAAAATAAGGGGAATGGGAAAGTACAAGAACTGTATATAAAGGACATATGGGCACAGACGATGTGGGGACTGACTGTGGGAGCAGGGCATGGGGGGGTGGGGCAGAGGAGAGCAACGGGGAGAAAAGTGTGACAACTGTAATTGAATAATAATAATAATAAAAATATAGAGAAAAAAGGAAAAAGAAACCCTATAACTGAAAGGAACTGGGAGGGAGTAATCTTCCTCAGAGCAAGTCTTCGCTGTGATCAGCCAGGGAGCTGGCCTCCCTCCTGCAGATTCTTTAAGGAAGGAGCCTTAGTACTTCCTTGTGCCCTGTTGCAGGTTTCCACAATTCTGGTTTTAGGAAGCAGTTTCTTAATATCTAACTTTTATTCCTGGAACATCAACATAGCCCACTAGGCCTCTGGTCTGCTCTTGAAAGTCACAACTTTCCATCACTCTTTCGTTCTGGGAGGAAGGACATCCTTGTCAGCTTCATCTGCGGCCTAAGGGCCTCAGACTCCAAGGAGAGAAGCTAGGGCAGGAGGGAGGGTAGAAGCAAAGCAAACCGAAGGTCTATGCCAAATTGAAGGAAGGGCCTTAACTCAGGGCTGTGAGTGGGAATGGGGTTCCAGGGAAGCCTGATCTTTATGGATTTAAGAAAGAAACCAGAAATCTAGATTTTTGAGTAAAATCTCCATGACAATGTGATGGGCTGAAAGCTGCCTGGGATGCTCCTACTTCTCACACCTCCAGACAGTGAGTTTCATGATGATGCATCATGTTCCACAGAGCCTTTGACTCTTTTTTTAATATATTTTATTGATTATGCTATTACAGTTGTCCATTCCCTCCCTTTATTTCCCTCTGCCCTGCACTCCCCTCCTACCAACATCCCTGCCTTAGTTCATGTCCATGGGTCATACATATAAGTTCTTTGGTTTCTACATTTCTCATACTATTCTTAACCCACCATGTCTGTTTTGTACCTACCATTTATGTTGCTTATTCCCTGTAGCTTTTCCCCCATTCTCCCCTCTCCCCTTCCCTGTTGATAACCTTCTATGTGATCTCCATTTCTGTGAATCTGTTCCTGTTGTAGTTGTTTCCTTAGTTTGTTTTTGGTTTTGTTCATTTAGGTTCGGTTGTTGATAGTTGTAAGTTTGTTGTCACTTTACTGTTCATATTTTTATCTTCTTTTTCTTAGATAAATCCCTTTAACATTTCATATAATAAGGTCTTGGTGACAATGAACTCTTTTAATTTGACCTTATCTGGGAAACATTTTATCTGCACTTCCATTCTAAATGATAGCTTTGCTAGATAGAGTAATCTTGGATGTAGATCCTTGCCTTTCATGACTTTGAATATTTCTTTCCAGCCCCTTCTTGCCTGTAAAGTTTCTTTTGAGAAATCAGCTGATAGTCTTATGGGAACTCCTTTGTAGGTAACTTTCTCCTTTTCCCTTGTTGCTTTTAAGATTCTCTCCTTATCTTTTATCTTGGGTTATATAATCATGATGTGCCTTGGTGTGTGCTTCCTTGGGTCCAAATTCTTTGGAACTCTCTGAGCTTCCTGGACTTCATGGAAGTCTATTTTCTTTGCCAGATTGGGGAATTTCTCCCTAATTATTATTTTTTCAAATAAGTTTTCAATTTCTTGCTGTTCCGTTTCTTCTTCTGGCATCCTTGTGATTCAGATGTCAGAATGTTTAAATTTGTCCTGGAAGTTCCTAAGCCTCTCCTCATTTTTTTTTTTAATTCTTGTTTGTTCATTCTGTTGTGGTTGAGTATTTATTTCTTCCTTCTGGTCCAAACCATTGCTTTGAGTCCTGGTTTTCTTCCCATCACTGTTGGTTCCCTGTACATTTTTCTTTATTTCATTTTGCATAGCCTTCACTTTTTCCTCAATTTTGTGACCATACTCAGCCATTTCTGTGAGCATCTTAATTACCAGTGTTTTCAACTATGCATCTGATAGGTTGGCTATCTTTTCGTCACTTAGTTGTACTTTTTCTGGATCTTTGATCTGTTCTTTCATTTGGGCCATTTTTTTTTTTTGTCTTGGCATACCTGTTACATAGTAAGGGGCAGAGCCTTAGGTATTCACCAGGGAAGGGCCACCCAAGTTGCTTTGTTGTGGGGCTGTATGTGGGGGAGGGGTCTGAGAGAGAACAATGCCACTTTTTTGGCTCTCTGCCAGCGTTCAGTCACTTCCCCCGCTACCTACAAACAAATTGGGCCCTTCTGGTGCTGATTCCCAGGTGGGTGGGTTTGTGTATATTCTAGGACCCTGTGGATCTCTCCAACAAACTCTCCTTTGAGGGTGGGAATTTATCCTGCCACCTCAATCCCCACAGGTTTTTTTAGTCAGAAGTTTTGAGGCTCTATTTCCCTGAGCTGGAATCCTGGGTTGTGTGGTCTGTCTTGCTTCCTTGTTATTCCTCCCAGTTTGTCCCCACACGAATGTGGGACTGCCTGCTCCACCAGCTACCACCTTGCCTCAAGTCTTCTCCACCCAGCTGCCCATCTCCACCCCTCCTACCAGTCTGGATGAATGTTTCTTCTTTACTTCCTTTGTTGTTGGATTTCCATACAGTTCAATTTTCTGGCAGTTCTGGTTGCTTTTTGTTCTTAAATTTGCTGTTGTCCTTCTTTTGGTTGTGCGAAGAGGCACATTGTATCTACCTACACCTCCATCTTGGCCAGAAGTCCTGACTCTTTTTTAACTGAAATGTATTTGATATACAGTTCTATGTAAGTTTAAGGTGTACACTATGATGATTTGATACACATATGTATTTCAATGTGATTTCCATTGCAACATCTGACTCTTCATTCTTCCCCAAATGACTTTCAAGTGAATCAGCAAGCAATTGAGTCTCTGGTTCCTGACAGATACAGGAATGGCTCCCTAAGGCCCTGTCCTTTCAGCTGACTTCCCCCCAGGGGCATCCTTCAGGGTCCTTCAATGGTCACAAGCTGTGTTCCCATACTCAGAGCTCACAAAGTTATAATCATGGTCTTTAAATTATTTAAACAGCACAGCAATCTTGGGCATTTGCATATAGGACATTTTTTGACTTCAAGTTTTTCCAAGACACCAGGAATCATGTTAACTGATCACTCTAGCAAAGAGGTATGTTCTAAAATACACACTTAATCAGCCTTGAATGATTGGTTTCTAAGTGAACCTGGCCTGTAAGCCAGGATTGAAAGGGAAGGAGTCCTCATTCTGTCTCACAGTTCTATTTCAGGGGAAAGGTACATGTAGTTAATGTATAAGTGAAGTTTTGGGGGGAAAAAAACAACACAAAGTTATAGAGCCCAGGTTAGGGAAAGGGACAAATGGAGGCCTAGTGTGGAGAAAGTTTGGATAGAAAACTGAGGTTGGCCAACATAGTTGGTCACGGTGGTGAAGTAGTAATCCTTATGCCCCAGTGAAAGTCTTGGCAAATTGCTCTCCATGCCCACCTTTGCTGATGCCTGATAGGAAAGCATATTTGCTATTGGGGGAGCCCGCAATGTAGTGTCCTTGTACTTGGCCAAACAATTGTGTGTGTACAGGCAACAGTTCAGAGCTAAGAAGTGTCAGGAGTTCATTGTTATTAGGTAAATAGCATACTTTCTGACTCTCCTCTGGAGGAGATTAAGTAATTCTGGTCCCAGGGAACACCAGATCAAAGTGAAATTCTGACACCCTGCCCAAGAGTGAGGGCCTTCAGGAAAGGAGGGAGGGCTGGACTCCAGGAGAGGCTCTGCTGACATGCAGGACCCAGAAAATGAAAATTGGTTTGAGGTTGAAAGCAGGAAGATGAGCACTCTTAGAGGGGGCTGAGCACACTGGCCTGAGAGGAGCCTCCAGACTAAGGCACAGCCCCTGAAAGGCCCACATCCCCCAAAAGTGTCCTCAGTGAATTCTGGCCCAAGAGTTGCCTGCCTGGTGGGTCAGTCCTCACATCTTCCCTGGTCTGGGTGACAGCTGGCTCTTGGTTGCATTCATGAGACCTGAGATTAGGGGAGATTTTGGCATTCCCAAGTTTGGGACCACAGGAATGAAATGACCAGTAAAAGGCAATGAATCAGGAATCAGAATAAGTACATCTTGTTCTGAAATTTGCCTCTAAGTAGCTTTAGATTTATGGGCTTAACTCCACACATCTGCAAAAAAGGGGGTTCAATTTGGATAATTTTTAATTCTCAATTAAAAACAAATTCTGTAGGCTTTTTCTGCAACCTGAAGATGCACACCCCAGCTACAGGAATTCACATCTCGAGATCTTAAAAGCACAGCTGAAACCAAACAAAACACATCTGAGAGTGGGAGAGGAGAGGCTGCCTTCCAATGAAGTTCTTACCCTTGTTATCCAGCTCTAGAAATGCACCCCCCTTGCAGGGATCATCTTACCTATCTCCTAACTTGTGTTAGAACAAGAGGAATAGCAGAAGCTCAGGAATTGTTAGACCTCTGAGTGGCTTGGGTGATATCAGAGACATGCTGCATGCCTATTAGTTCCTGTCATCCTCTTAGCAGCCTGTGAGACCGGTACTGTGTTGCACAACTGAGAAAACTGAGGCACAGAGAGGCTGAGGAATCTCCCCAGCTAGAATTTGGAGATTCATCTGACCTTATCACACCGGCCCAGGTTTGTAGTGGGAGTAGATACCCACTGTATTTTCTATGTAGTTCCCACCATTTTTTACAGTTGAGTAAATATAAGCACCTGATACAGTTGATCATATATGCATCTACAATATACATGTGCATCTGTATTGCTATGTACCTATGTGTCTGGTGATCACTTATGCATCTAACCTATAATTTCATAGGTATTTTTAGAAACAAGAATAAATATAAGAAAGTAAGTTGATTTAAAATTGTTTTAAATAAAATACTAGGTAAATATTAAAATAGTAAGTAAATAAGAGCACATGTGGTGCCGAAATATGGCAAAAACCGAGACTGGAATGAAAATGACTGGTCCTAGGAAACCATCACTGGCCTACCAGGATAGCCCTGACAATGATTGTGTGCCTCCTTACAATGAGCTGAATTCAACCCCAGTAGCATCCCGGGTATGTCTTCTTAGGTGGAGGGGAACCAGAATGGGTCTTTAAATGCTCAAAGCCAGTAAAGGGCCATGGAGGCTTTTCTCTTGCCTACTCTCAACCTTCCCAGCTCCTCTGGTAGCCTGCAGGAAGCCAGAGACCCAAATGTCTGCTCAGCCCGCCTGCCCTCCCTGTCTCTATGCCTCACAGCTATATTTGACCAGACCCCTCTCTGTCCCACTTTATGTTACATAGTTCAAACTGTGGGAATGGAGGCAGTTTCTGCCACCTTAGCCTCTGGGCCATAGCAAAGGTCAAGGAACTTATGGTCAAGATCAGTCACACTTACAAAACTGCTAACAGAAGCACAGGCTTGTAGAAAATAGTATAAAATAATTTTAAGGAGGAAGGTGGGGCTCAGAATTACACAGAAGGCCCAGAGGCAGGACAGTTCATCAGGATCTGTGTCCTGGAAGTAGGAAGCCATAAACAGCTGTTGAAAACAAAGGAAGAATGTGTTAGGGTGGGCCCAAGGAACATGTCGGGCCAAAGCAGGTGTGCAAGGGATCTGGCACAGCCAGCCATGCAAGAACAGGAGCTGGTGAGAGTGAGGAGAGACAGGTGGACAAAATGTACAGAGCAGCAAGTCATTGTGCTCAAAGTCGATGGTTCTGCTTGATCAGGAATCACTAACAGGGCTTTTACAGGTGCTACTCAGACCAACGGATTCAGAAGGCCTGGACAAGCATCACTAAGTTTTTGTTTATTTGTTAACTCCTTTGATAATTTAATGTGCAGCCAGAGTTGAGACTATTGAGTTACTGAGTCTAAGATGCTGGGTATATATCTAAAGCTGGGAAAATAAAACAGATGTGATCCCTGCCCTCATAGCGCCTTAGAGCCTGGAAGAAGAGATAAACATTAAACACAGAATAAATACTCAATTACAAATTGTGGTTTGGGCTCCACAGGCAAAGAACAGGGTGGAGGACGTGTGTGTCACAGCAAATGGTACATCTCTCCAGTTTCTGGTAGGAGGTACTTAATAGTTATAAACACCATAGAATTCAGTTACATGAAACCAGCTACATAAATTGCGATGAAGGCTTCCATTTGTTACGCAACAATATAAATATTGTAAAATTTAATCAAGATTTAAAATTTTTTAGAAATAATATGGGACAGAAACCATGAAGAGGATGAAAGTATCATCCAGTGAGAATCTCCAAGAAAGAGGAAGGAATCAGTGGATTCTGCCTAGAGAAGGGGAGACAAGGACGTTAGAGGGAGAAACCTGAGTTTCAGCTTCTTCCAGAACAGATGACACAGCACTTGGAAAAAGATGGTTTTAAGTTGCCCTAACTTGGAGAGGTAATTTAAATCATGTTACATTGGAGAGTTGGAAAACAGTGTTTGGGGATAGGAATCAGGGAAACAGATTAGGGTAGGAACCAATGCATAGCAATCTCAACCAGGCACCTTACTTGGTGATACTACAGAAAGAACGTATTTATTTTTGTAAAAATAGACTTCAAAAAGTACCTGTCCAAGATACAAAAACCTCTGTGAGCCTCAGTTTCCTCACCCATAAAAGAAAGACATTATGGGTAGCTCACTGGTGGGAATTATGTGAAGCTGAGTTGAAGCTTGCTGGGTGCCTAGTGCAGGGCTGACACTTCCTTATACCTCACGAGAAAAGGAGTTCTCAATAGTTAAGTATCAACGTGGGCCAGGCACCACGTTTCAAGTTAATAATTACATTCTGTTTGATTCCTCCCAACAAACTCAATCCCTTCAGCAAGGGTAATTGTCAGTTTCAGGTATAGAAAACTGAAGCTTAGGCAGCCCTTCCAAGACCAAGAGCTAAAACAGTGGTGGAGCAGAAATTCAAATCCAGTTGGTGAGACCCCCCCAGACCAGGGCCCCTCCCAATGATAATGTGAGAGAGAATGTGGTCGAATGCCAGGGGGTAGGGAAGATTAAAGACAAGAGAGGAATGAGAGGGATAGAGAAGGAAGAAGAAAGTGAAATAGGATGAGAAGGAGAAAGAGAAAGAGAATGAGCAAATGCAAGATGATGAGAAGGAGAAAAATAATAATGGAAAGAAAGTTGAGGAAGAAAGAGAGTGAAGGGGAGAGCTGGAGGGGGAGGCTGTTGATGAAGGAAGGGAGAGTCTGACAGTAGGTGATGGGCAAAGTCCGGTGTTTTTCCAGTCCTGCAGAGGCTTTAGTGGAGTGACCCCCTCTGTCTGCTGACGCACGCATCTGCTTTTACAGTTCAGGGTGTTCTGCTTAGTTTCCTGAAGCCAAGGCCCCTCCCCTGTGTCTCCCTCCTTGTTCCTTTTTTCCCAGCCTCTCCCAGGTCCCAAGGTTTGAGCAATGTCTGTTCCGGATGCCTCTGGTTTGCTCAGACAATTGCTTAATTGCCATTTAAAAGAACTGATGCAACTGTCCTTTTAACACTGTTGGTTTCACTAACATCCGGAGAAAATAGACATCCTTTCATGAATGGGAAATTCTTCCCACAGCAATTACTCCAAGAAGGAAGCATAGGCAGGTGGACCTCAGCCACAGTCCTAAGGGAACAAGGAATGGGACTGATTCTTTGGATCGTCTTTCTCGAGGGGCTGGTCAGTTTTCAGGCCAGTCTTGAGGGTTCTCAGGGCTCACTGGTCTTGAGTGAAGCTTCTTTTCTAAAAATAAAAAGGGGCCAGAGATACCTACATGATTTGCCCTTTTACAGGTTTTATAGCAGTCCCCAGACACCAGCTCCTGCTCCCCTGCTTGCACCTGGAGGCAGGTGGCACCTTCTCCACTCTTCTATGGGTGGTGAGAGGAGTATTTTACCATCAACAGTGCTAGAATCAATTATTGATTTTTCAGTTCTCCATAGACTGTGCTCTCCTATTGCCCATACCCATGGAAGACCCATCTCTGCTCTCCTACCCTAGTGTGCCATTGCCCAAGTAAACCAGCCACAGTGGGTTGTGTTGTCCAATAATAGGGTCAGGCTACACTGCTGTTTCGTTTCCGAGGAAATTCTCTGTGTGCCACCTCACATGTCCTGTAACTGATGACTTAGGTCTCAGATCAAATGTCACCTCTCCAGAAGGTCCCTCCCAATAATCTTCCCTAAGGTGACCCATTACCTTTCCCAGGCTCTCTCTATAGCATGCTGCCTGGCTTCATTTCCTTCATAGTCCTTTCCCTAACTTGAAGTTCTTATTTCCTCAAACCAGGACATCATATTGATGAAATTCCCCCACCACCACTCTATGTCTACCATAGCACTGTGCCTAGAACAGAGTCAAGTTCATAGCAGACTTGCCATAATGTTCATTCAATACATGAAGGAATAAAGTAGGAGTCAGGATCCCCCAAAACTCGACTCCTGCCTTCCACAACCCTCTCCTTGCCTGAGTCCTATCTCCAAAGGCCCTTCTTCTGTCTCCTCTCTCTCTTCTTTGTCAGAAAGGAAAGCACTAGACCCTTAAAGCCAGCCCCCTGAATATAGTTCCTCCTCTGGTACTTTCTGGCTGTAAGCTCTTCCGTAAATTATCCAAGTGCAACTGTAAATTTGATGACAATAGGATGATTTTGAGGTTTAAATAAAGTAACTATACGTCTGAGGCTGGCAAATGTTAAGCATTCTATTTGTATTAATTGCCTTACATACTTCTTTTTCTCCCCTCTTCTCCCTTCCTTTTAACTTAATTCCCTGCCTTCCTCTCCGCATTTGCTCTCTAAGAAAGATTCTGCCAGAGTTATCAGCAGGATTTATCTACTTGGATTGGACTGAGTTAAGTAGACATGATAGGCATGATAGGCAAGAATGTTAGGCAAGGTCTCTCTTCCAAGGGGAGGAAAAGTTTAAAGCTGAGTGTTCTGAGAAATGTCAACAGCAAGATCCAGGAGGAGCCAGAGAGAGGGCTGGAAGGCTAGGCAGTCAGTCTGCCCAACTGTGATGTTCAGAGACTTATTCAGACCAGCAGCCCCTGAGAGCTACCCTACCTCTCTGGAGACCTCTCTTTACTTAGCCCAGTTGGCCAGGTAAATTTGAAAACATTTATTACATCAGATGTGAGGTAGAAGAAAGAATCCTTGATTGAGAGTGAAGCAACTTGTTTTCACCCTCTACTCCTACCCCGCCCAGCTCTGCCCCGGGGGCCTAAGAAAAGTCCATTCTCCTCTCTGGACCTCAGCTTGCCCTCTGACAATTAAAGTGAGACTAACAGGTGTTGAAGGTATCTTCTAGCTCTGACATGCCATGGCTAAATCAGAACAAAATGTTTTTCTTCAGCTATTTTAGAAAAGGAGTGAGAGCAGAGAGCAACAGAAATTTAGAGAAGCACCATTAACAGGGGGTGGTTGTTGTTGTTCATTTTGTCTTTTGCTTTGTTCCCAATAATCTTACTTTTTTACCACACAGATTCTGTTAGGCTGGGACTTGTGCTTCGCTACCCTGGGTTGGTGGAATTGTACTAACGCATATGGCTGTCTGAATTTTCTCTATCCAATTTTGCCAGGCTCTCACATTCTTTCTGGTGGAGGTTCTTCTCAGACACACAAGAGTGAAGCCACAGCAATCCTCTCTGGGCCAAAACTGCTCACTAATTAGTACATTTCACAGGGTGAATGAAGTGCTGGCACCACCACCAGCTTGGGGCAGCTCCCAAAGCCATGGGCCTTGCCCAGTGCCCAGAAAGTGCCCTGCCTGGAGACAGCCCATGCCAGCTTTCCTTCATGCCAATGTCTCACTCTTCTTAGTTGATCCTGGAAACACATCCCCTGCCAGCATCTCCCAAAGCCCCCAGCTGTGTCATTCTCTCCTTCACCTGCTCTTTTTTCCAAAGCAGCACAGGGCAGTCTTGTGGCACCTGATCTATTTTTTTATCCTCTCTTCTCTGGATAGAATGATGGATGGGTTGACTCTGGAAAACCCATTAGAGAAGGCCTGGGCCATCCTGCATTTCCATCCAGCTTGTCCAGGTGACTTTGAGTCAAGCCACTGGGAGCCATTTAGCTATAGGACTGTATCTGTGGGACACCATGTTTATTTGGGCCACTGATCCAGGCCTTAGAGGAAAAGATGAAGAATTAGTGACCCTCAGTGACCAACCACCCTTCCCCATCCATTCCCACAGAGAACTGTTTTGGAGCTTCTTTAATTTATAGTCTGTTGAGAAGCATTCAGTGTCCCTGATTGAACAGCCCACCTGAATTCCTTCCTTACCTGTCTGTGCCAGTCCAGCCTGCAGGCACAGGTGTTCAGGCTTCTCAGTGAAGTTCCCATAGTGCTGGGGAGTGAGGAAGAGGTCAGTAGGATAGAGGGCCAGAATGATGGCTGTGATTTTATCATAGTATTTTAGCCTCACAGTGGTTGGTGATTTGGCCTGCAGGCTCATGTGGTTCATATCTCAAGGTAAGGCCCTTGCTCTGCAGGCCTGGAAGATGAAATTTTCAGCATCTTTAGTAAGGATCAGACCTTGTATTCATCCAGCCAAGTCTTTCATGGGAAAACAATTACCTTCTCTACACATGTCACTCTTCTTACACCCTGCAAATATGCTTATCAATGGTGTACTTATTCTTAAAGTCCCAGCCAAAACCTCACTTTCTCCATGAACCATCTCATCCCCCACAGTTCCCTGCCATGTCTCTTTTATTTTCTATTTCCTTGTATCATCTTTCTTCAAATGATTATGGTGCCATAATTACCATTGAATTCATGTGTTTTTAATCTCTTCATCTGCTCTACTGAATATCCAGCTTTTTTAAAATTTTTTTGCAGGACACCATGCCTTGTATATCTGTGCATCCTTGTAACGTCTAGAAAAACAACTGGCCATGCCATAAAATATTATTAAATATTTCCTGGTCATGCTGAGATAGAAATATTGGCTTGCTTGGTAGTTCTGTTTCTATAAATAAAATAATAAATTAACTTTCCACTTCAAATTAGGCATTATTTATCTCAGACAGGAGACTAAATCAAGAACTAAACACAGCTGGGTGAGTAACCTAGAGCTAAAAAGATGTTCAGATGCCAACTGGGAAAATCTTGACCAAGCCCATGAGTACTATCAGAGCGAGCCTTCTTCGGGAGAGCACTAGCAGCCCTGTGGACTAGATCTTCCCTCTCAGAGGGATGCTGCATGTCAAAGAAATTAATGGTCCTATCTCAGCTGACTCATTTGCTAAGAGCAATGGGTTCATATGGCAACTCTTAGGTTGGCCTTAATCATGCTTCCACCAAAAAAGAAAAAAAATTATACTACATTTCCAAACTAAAGAGCATTAAGAATTATAACTTTTCATTTTCTTGGCATCATCCATTGACCTACATCTGGTTTTCACCATAACATGCTTGTGATGTTAAAAAATGCCAGCAAAGTGTGATGCCAGAGAAAAAGAGAGACATCTTAAAATCAAAATATGAATGCCTTGGCCATCCTGCATTCTATTTAATATACAACCTTTCCATGAGCTTCCTGTCTTCTCTTCTCAGCCTGTGCTAGAAACAAATTGACTCTTTATCTCTAAAATGCATCATTCTGTCCTCGGAACAACCTATTAGATTCTTATTATAATATGCATGGCATCTCAGAATATCAGTTTTTCATCAATGGAATATGAAGTTGGACTAGACATTGTGTAAGATTACCTTCAACTCCGCCATGTTTTTGTTAAAGGTTCCTTCTTACGCTTGCTAATCTCTTTTTTACATGGTTTAGAAAAGGGAAATTTGCATAAGAATTTTCTTGGGTGCAGCAACTGTGTTACAAAGGAAAACCAAAAATAAAAGAGAGATCATCAAATTAATTTCATAGGCACTAAAAAAAGGTGGGGGAGGTAGAGATGGGAGAGTGGAAATTAGATAGAAAATTATGTTTTGTGCTTTTAACAGAATTGTAAAATTATCAAAATTGGCCTAGAGGCCTGCCCACACAACTTTGATGCCCCTACCACCAAGATTCATTTTCCTCCACACTGGAGGAGACCAACACCTAAAAATGAGGACTAAACCAAGGGGAGGAGGATGGCAAAGAGAACTTGGAAATGGCTCCCAAACTTGGTCTTGGAATCATGGATCCGCAAGCATCTAGACAGTGCATGTTGCAGGAAAAGTTTCAGGTTGATCATGGTCAACCATGAGTCAACATCAGGAAAGAATCTTCTTAAACCTGCTTTACTACTCTGATTCTTCTCCTTTGGAAACAGATGCCATGATATAGGGGCAGCATAGTTTAATAAAATGTCTTACTGGAGTTAGACCTCAACTGTAAGCTAAGATCTGCCATAAATTCAAATTTTGGCAAGGTCCCTTTTCCTCTCTGGACCTCAGAGTCATACCAGTAAAATGAAAAAATTGACTTAATTTTCAAGATCTCCCAAGTCTTATATTTTGCTTTGCCAGGAACAATATTGTCCATTCAGCCACAGTAGAAGGGTGGAGCAGATGCAGAGACAAAGCTGACTGCTCTCTATCACCTCACCCCCAATTCCTGTCCCTCTGCTTAGTCAAACTACCCATCAGACCTATTTCCTGAGAGCTTTTTCTCTTATTTTAGAACTTATGGAGGAAAAGTCAGGGACAACATGAGTCCTTTCATGAGTGATATCATTCAGAGACTGTGACTTATGATCACCTTTTCCCAGAAAACCCCTGGAAAACAAGAATTCAGCAAGTAATAGACCCTTGAGGAAGTGGTTGTTGTCCATTCAGAACATTGTGAAGCCAGGTGGATCTCCTGGGAATATTAATTAGAGGAAGTGTGTACCACTTGAAGCACATAGCAGCTGCTATAAATTAAGTTCTGTCTCTAAAGATTTGGGTTTTCTAGAAGAGAAATTGTTGCTTACTTAATTCCTTGTCATAAAGTGCCTAAGAAACCCAAAGAAAAGTGTTAGGAAAGGCAGCAATATGACCCCTTTCATCGCATGTATAAATGTAAATCTTGGCTCAGAAACCAGAGCACATTTTGATTCTAGCCTTGAGCATTTTTGGAAACAGCATAGTAAATGGCCCCTCCACTGTATGAGAGATCAGAGGAACAAGATGTGACCCAAATCAATTGCAAAACAAGGTTAGGATCTTCTACTTAATAGGGTTATATGACTTAGATGCCAGATTCCAGGGACAAAGAAAATATTTCCCAGGAGAAGGGTCAATACCTGTTTTTATAAGTTAAGAGGCATGTTGTTCTTACTGAGGTCAGACATTGGAGCAAGACAACTTCTTTCCCACTCTTACCTAAAGGAGAAAATTTCTCATGACAAATGTTTTGTTGAGTCCTGCAACCTCATCAAAGTTTTCTTCAGGAATAGCAGAAGGGAGAAAAGCCCATTTCTAGTTAATATCACTTCTAGTATTTAACCTATGATCTGAAGACAGTGATAATGATTTCTTAAACACAACTAATATGAGTTCAAAAGAGAAGGAGCATGTAGATCACCTTACAGGTAAAAAAGAGCCATCTTAAACTACACTTATCAAAGCCACCCACATGGAAAAAACTAGTTACCCATATTTTTCAGACGATAAGATGCACCTAAGTTTTAGAGGAGGAAAATAGGAAAAAATTTTGAAACAAACAATGTGGTAAAATATTTAATAACATAAATAACATAATATTTCACCAATGTAAATGTAAACAACTCAACAGCAGCATTAACAGCCATTATTCTTCCCAAATTTGGGGGCATATGTCTCATAGTCCGAAAAATACGGTAGGTGTTTCCAGCCTATGCTATGACTCCCACCTCTTTCATGAGGCCTTCTATAATGTTATTTCCACTGATGGCCAGTATGGGAGCAACCATGTAAAAAGAGAATGTAAGTACATTTTATTCATAGTGCATTTAAAAGCTGAGGACACCTGGATTTAGACTGCAATATCCTAAAGTCTTCCTGCACTACTGATAACAGAACTATTCTGTTTAGACAGATAAACAGGAAGGGAGAAGAAGGAAGAAAGGAAAAAGCGTAAGGTCTTCTGAGTTATGAAATGGATGAGGAGCAGCTGGTGGATTTTTACTGGGGAGCTATCCTGGGAAAAGATGATGTGTACAACTATGCTCTAGGTTTCTGATAACACCTCTTTTCCAAAAGAAGTCAAAACTGTGACAACATTGTGTGGGGGGAAGTGCAGCTCCGGGTGAAGCTTGCAGATCCTGGAGTTGGAAGAGGTTTTAAAGATATCCTGAAGATAGGTGTAGACATAGACATAGACATAGACATAGACATAGACATAGACATAGACATAGACATAGACATAGACATAGACATAGACATAGACAGATAGATATAGATATAGATATAGATATAGATATAGATATAGATATAGATATATAGATATAGTAAATTGTGTGATTTTCCTAGGACCACAGAGGCATGTAACAAACAAAGACCTTGACTCATATCTCTTCATTCCTAGTCCAGACCACAAATATTTGAATATTCCATTTTGTCTCTGTGTCCTCTCTTCTGGAAAATCTCTCTTTTTTGTCTCTATTCTCTAAGTGCCTATGTCTTATGCCTACTGACCTCATCCCAAATATTACTGACTAGACCAGACTGGACCTCTGAACCAAGAGCGATTCATCCATGAGCTAGAGAAAGGCGTGTGGCCTAAATCTCAGTATTAGGTGGACCAAGCAGAACCGAAACCAGGCAGACCCATAACATGGGCAGGGAGCCTCCTGTGACAGGAGTTAGCAGAGGAAGCCCACCAGGTGACAACAGAAAATGAAGCAACTGAGCAGGACAACCAGGGGAGAGAAGTGATTTTTTTTTCCCCCTGTTCTACTTGAGATCTTGTTGTATTTCTGATACCAGAACAATATTTTAGCATTTCCTCTTTTTCACATCTCTGGCTTCCCCTCTTAGGTCTTCCTCCATCTGGTTAGTTTTGTATGGCCCAGATGTTCACACTTGCTTTCCCAGCCTGCCTAGTTTCTAGGGCGTTGGCACTTTCAGCTTCTACAGCAAGAGGTAGGCTTTGCCTTATAAGATGGCATTCTTACCAAAAATAGAAAAAAGGGGCATACAAAATGATATATGTCTACCACAGTGTTCCCAAACACACTGGGCATTTCTGGTGCACTGGTCCAAAGTCCTCTACTTGGCTTTACTTCTTTCTCCAGCCACTATTGTGCCAGTTAGCAACATGAAGGCTTCGAATGGCTTTGTATAGCTACAATTCCTCAGTCCAGCGCTTTATACTTCTTATATCTTGCCCTGGCACTATGGTGTGTAACTCTGGTGAAAACTGCATTTCTCCGGACTTATGCAAACTGGATGTGTGGGAAAGTTAATGCATGAGAAGCCATCTTTGATCAAAGTGGAGTAAGAGGTGATGGATAAATTCTTCATTGTGTCCCCTAGACAGATGCTTTTGAGATACATTGTACAAGATTCTATCAGTACCAAAAACTAGTCACCTGTAGTGGTGGCCAACTCTTTAACATGTCTGGAATTGCTTTCCATCTTTCCACCTTTCACTCCCTCTGTCCTGTTCTCTTGCTTCCTGGGATCACACACCCAAAGCACCTATCTCACCTTGGGTCTTTGTCTCATACTCTTTTCCTAAGGATTCCAGGCTAAAGTACTTTGAAAAATTATATTTTTGACCCTTGCAGTCAACACTTTCTTAACTAAGATAATCATATGTTCTTGAGGGTGGTCACCAAAAGTCAACATAAATTTGATCTTGAATGTCTGTGTTGCTCTGATAGTTAATTTCATGTGTCAACTTGACTGGCCACCAGTGAGTACCCAGACATTTAGCCAAATATTATTCTGGGTGTGTCTGTGAGGATGTTTCTGGATGGCATTAACAGCCAATTTAATATACTGAGTGAAACAGGTTGTCTTCCTAATGTGGGTGGACCTCATCCAGGCACTTGAAGACCTGAACAAAACAAAGGGCTGAGCAAGATGGAAACCCTTCTGCCTGATTAGCTGGGACACTGGTCTTTTCCAGGCTTTTGACTGCCACTGAAACACTGGATCTTAAGCCTGCCAGCTTTCAGACTGGAATTTATACCATCAGTTCCTCTGGTCTCAGGTCATCAGACTTGAACCAGAACAAAGCCATGAGCTCTCCCAAGTCTCCAGCTTGCCTAATGCTGACCTGAAGATTTCTTAGCCTTCACAATTGCATAAGCCAATTCTTTTTTATCTCTCTCTCTCCCCCTCCCTCCCTCCCTCCCATCCTCTGGCTCTCCCTGTACAATATATTAAGAGTTCTTCAGAGAAACAGAACCCATAGGAGATAAAATCTGGAGAACTCTGCCTGATACATTTGAACACAGCTTCAAATTCAAATTACCTCTTCTATAATTAACCAGTTTGACTGAATTTTAAGAGACCTAATACACCAATAGCTTCTGACATTTTCATGGGGTAGATAAGCCCAAAATGTCCTACTCATTCTCTCCCATAAGTTTAATGCATAGCAGAAATTGGGGAGCAGACAAATAAATTCAGCTAGAAAGAAGCTAAATGCTCTCTGTTTTGTATTGCTCATTTCCCCTTTTCTATTTTCATGGAAATCAATGATTTGTTGCTGCACTGGTTTCCTAGGGCTGCCACAGCACAGTACCACAAACCAGATGACTGAAAACAACAGAAATGTATTCTATCATAGTTCTGGAAGCAAAAGTCAAAATGTAAATTTCAGCAGGGCCATATTCTGAATGCTGTAGGGGAAGATCATTTCTTGCTTCTTCTCAGCTTCTATTATTTGTCAGCAATTGTTGGTGTTCCTTGGCTATGGCAAAATAACTCCAATCTCCTCCTCTGTCTTCACATGTCCTCCCTCCTTCTGTATGCCTCTGGATCCAAATCTCCCTCTTCTTACAAGGAAACCAGTCATTGATTAAGGGCCCAACCTAATCAAGTATGACCTCATCTTAGCTTGATTATACCTGCAAAGACCCTATTTACAAATAAGATCACATTTACAAGTCCTAAATGTACATGAATTTGGGAGGAACCCTATTCAACACAGCAGGATTGTTGAGTACACTTAGAAGACAATTGGCTATTCTATGCACCTGGTAAGGTGAAGACAGCATTGTAGTAAAAAGGAGAGAGGCTCAGGAAAAAATGCAAATAAAGCTAGGACACACTTGACAAGGATGGTGGTCATAATTCTAGACCCAGAGGAGTTCTTAGGCTGCCTGGAAGGTCAGCTTCATTTTTGGCTGAGGGGAGGTAGTATTAACAGATTTTAAGGAAACGTCTTGTGTCCACCCAGGAAATATAGCTTCTGGGATCCTGACTAACACGTCCTGATCTCCCCCCTGGAGAATACACCCTGTGTCAGCTTCCTAGGGGGCAAGATTAACAATGACTTTCTATTTAGAAAGGTTAGAAATAAATATTCTCAAATAAATGAGAAAATAAGTAAACAAGGAAAACAGTTAGCTTTTAAGAGTGCGTCTTGGCTAAGGCCTAATGGAGACTCTGAGGAATGTTGGAGAACCTTTCAGGGGAGGAAGAAGCTTGCCTGAGAGCCAACAATGACTTTATGAGAGAAGAACTCCTCAGAGCATCAGAAGACTTTCTCTCCACTATGAGGCTTGAACAAATCCTTTTACTCTGGGGATCAGTTTGACTGTAGCAGAAAAGAACTAAGCCACCCCGTAACTTGTTGTCCAGAGTTCTGTGGTTTGAAATAACTCTCTGAAGGAAAGAACTGCATTTATTTTATTTTTGAGAATAGTAAATTACACTTAGCAGAATACCTAGTGATTTTTATTAAATAAAAGTTGGGGATAAACTGGTTAGATTAAAGAGAAGCTATTCATTTTCAAAACATAAATTGGACCCCAGGAATTATGTTTTTCATGGAGGTTTAGGGGGTGAAAGGATATAAATGGTGAAACATTGGGTGTTCATTAAACAGAAATGTAATGAGCATCTACCATGTGGAATGCACTGTGAACAATGTTCAGAGAAAGAACGATGTGCAACTTTGTGGACTCTGCTTCACTTTGTTAACATCTAATGGCAGAAAAAAGATGAACAGTCTTGGTACAATTACTGAAAAAAAGATTTTTAAAAAAATCTACACATTTTTATGACAAATAAAAGGAAAAAAGTTACTCTTGATTAGCGTAATCAGAGTTTTTATTTAGAAGTAATGCATTATCTTCAGAACCTAATAACCATTATAATATTAGAACTTAGAATATTTTGGAATCAATTATTTTGTAAAAACATCTACATTCATGGATGACTTTTGAGGTATAGCCTCTCCTCAAGGAAATGTCCTCTTGAAAAGGTGCATTCCACAGGTTATTTTAGACAATATTGTAATCTTGAAATGTGTAGCATATCCAAAAATCATGTCCAAGGCCACCCATTCCACTCAGCTCAGGTTGTGGTGTCAACTTAACCTCTGAAAGATGATAGTGAAAATTGTTTTGGCATGAATTTCTTCCCTCCGGTGTCTTCAGTGCAATTCAGGGAAAACTGTTGGCCCTTCCCTAATCCAATTGCCTGCTTGGCTGTACATTCTGAAACTGACATTGAAAGGGAATTTCCACAGAGGGCTTACAAAGACCACCCACTCTTCCTTAAACCCAATGGAGATTGTTTAAGGTCTGGAACTCTCTCTCAGGAGCCACAATTAAATTGGGGCTTGAAAGGACCTGAATTCCATTTCCTAGACCACAGCCAGAATAAAGTCAGTGGAATCAAGGAAATTATAGCCAAACCATTAGCTACCGTGTCTTCTACTACAAGTTCATCAGCTCTTTTATGCATCTTATAGGTGTGGCACATATACTATCCGCTCAGTGACATGTGAGAAAAGGAGAACCAGATTGGAAGAAGTAATAGACTATACCAGTAACTGGTATATAACACAAACACATATTACTCTCTCAGTTACAAGAGACAAAAAGTCAATTCAAACTGACTTAGAAGAACAAGAACATTCACTGAGTCATGTAATAGAAAAGTTCAGGCATGGCTCTACCCAAGTGTTCAAACAGTATTACCAGGGATCTTTTTGCCCCTATGATCAAAACTCCAAAGTTAAATTTGCAATGGACAAATTTGGGTACTTTATCTATCTCTGAGCTAGTTAGGATAGCCAGTATGGGATAAAGTGATTGGCTACATATGAACCATATGACCTCATTTGGACTTCATGTACCCTGAAAATGGGAGAGAGGTAGTTTCTTAAGGAATAATAAGGCTGATGTTCCAGTAAAAGTAGAGAGATAATTGCTAGAAGACAAGAACAACAAATGTCCATTGTGGAATGTAACAGAGCATTTTAGTCATGGCAGGTCCTAGAGCTCTTAACAGGGACTTTGGGGTTTTTGTCATTTTTATGGGTAAGCTTCCACTAAATCACCCACTTGCATTCTCTCTGCATCATGCTGCCTAATGCCATTGTGACTAGGAATATATATCAACCCACAAATTCAAGTTCACTATAAGAAAGATTGAAATAGGTTCATCAACAAAATCAGTTTCCCAAAGTCCTAGCTTGCCTCTAGGATGACAGGTCAGGACGAGTTCCAGGAGCAGCTACTATCACCTCAAGGGTCCAGGGTCAAAAAAGAGGACCCTGGCCAGTCCAGACCTTTGGGACTCCATACTAAAATCCTTTCTTGGGCCTAGCCTCACAGCCTTACTTTTCCAACTAACGTACTAGGTTACTTATGCTCTCATATCCCTTGCGTCAAAGTAGCCTGTCTGCTCTCACTCCCTTATTCCAGTTTCTTTCTCCAAATATGAGTAGTTTTTTCCTTATCCCTCTTGGTACAATTGCATGTTTCCACCCAGAGGAGTGAAGTGGTTTGTTGTTGTTTCTCCTGCTTTTCCCCATGCAGTTACTTCAACTGCAATTTGATGTCTTCAAGCATTGGGGAGGGAAACGACATATATAATTAGAAAAGTAAATAATGATACAAAGGCCCTATTACTGAGGTTTTCTGGATGACTGTTCAAGTCAGAAAAAACAATAGTGTTCAGAGGACGGAAATGAGGCCACACATTGGAGAATAGAGACAAGGAACTGAAATCATGGAGTAGAACAAAGCCAACTCAAACAGCAGGACTTCATGTCTTGCTCAGAAGAAAGAGTAGGGCAGTGAGGTGGGATAGAAGCCAGAGATGGCATTTCTGGTGACTCTTAGGAGCCTCTACTTCTCCAATACACTTAATCTGTTCAATCTACAAAGCTAACATGCGAGCTTTGTGTTAGAGCCAAATGCATTCAGAGAGAACAAGATCCCCAGGTGCTCAACCCTCCCCCATTGTCAGATCTGCAGTACCCATCCTTCGTGAATCTCAGGAAATATCTGAAGACTGGTATGATAGTGTTTTTCAAACTTCCCTGGCCCTGTGTGGGAAATTTCTCTGGTTGTTTCAGCATTCTTCAGTCATTTTGGTTCACCATAGAAAATAATCAGTCAGTTTGCTAAAGGTACATTTCAAAAGGTCTGGCCCCATATTTTAACTGTGTAGACAACCAAAGTCAGACTGTACCCCAAATCTTTCCTCACCCTGGAAAGAACAGAAGAAAGTGTATAATGTATGCAGTGATCTGCCCACAGGCTAGTGACCAACCCTGACTTCAAAGATGGATTATTCTTTAACTTATTATGTTTTAAAGGTTGTTTCTCCATGACCCCAACGTAGAGAGTTAAATAGTGGAAAATTCAGCTAAATCTCCTGATTGTTTTATCATGGAAGTCCTGTTCTAAAGATAGGCACAGGCATCCACTTAAGGAAAATTCCATTTCATTCAGCAAGGACTTCATGGGCAATTAGGAGGTGCCCATACTGTGTTAGTTTCTGTGAGCAGTAGAGAAAACGTTTGCGTTCTGACCCTTGCCCTCAAACTGTTTCTAATGTGGTGGCTGTGATAAAGCACAAATGTTGAAGGGGTGGATAGGTACAGTGAATGCTGCAAATCTGTGGAAACTCCCGTGCCCAGAAATTTAATGCAAATCAAGCAGATTGAAAAGACACAGGGAGGCACTTTGATTTTTTTTTTCCCTTTCAACCAGAGAGCTCATTAAACTGTTTTACTGGAGAAGTCACTGTGGGCTGAGCCTAGCTTAGGCACTGGGGGCTTACTTATGAAGGAAAAAACATGATCCCATCCAAGGGGAGCATTCCATCCCATGGTTGTAGGGAACAAAATAGGAAAGTACAGGCAGGTTGGGAAAATATGAAAGGAAACTAATTAGCTTGCATATAGAAATATCATGAGTAAAAGGAAGTTTGGGTGGGTGCTGTGAGTGGTACAAAGAGGTAAGGAGGATGAGAAAAAGAGAAGTTTTGGGATGATTCCTGGAAAAGCCAAAGTAGAGTTAAATGTCGGAGTTCTGTGGAGAATGTGGCTTGGCAGAAAGGGAGGAAGAATATTCCCAGGCTGGAGAGCAGTTTGTGAAGAGGTAGGGAAGGATATGTGTATCACGCACACCCTCTCCCCCATCCATTCCTTTTACTCCTTCACTTTCCCTAGGAGGTCTGGAAGCAGAGGGTTGCTCTGTCCTGTTGTGCCCTTTTTCTCACCCTGCTCCTCACAAGAGGGAAAGGGAACAGAAGTAGATGGGAGCTTGGAAGCCAAGCCTCCAATTTCATGCTGATGTCCATCTGGGGAAGGAAATCGTGAAACCTAATTGCCCTCTCAGAACAACACTGGTCTGACTTTCCCATGAGGTATCAGAGGGTATTGAGTGCAATTGGTCACAGGGTCACCAGAGTTTAATGTCTGTCCTGGAGCTGAGTTCTTGCATTAATCTACCCCTGGCAAGTGAGACTGCCTGATCTCAACCAGTAGTCTCAATCCCATGCCAAACGCTTTGAGACCAATCTTGGTTTCTGGCAGTGGTCAACTTCTTGTCTTCTCTTCCTGTCTTGCTACTAGTTCAACTTGACTGCAGATCTCTTATTCCTCAATAATCAGGTTCTTGACTATTTCTTGATCAAGCCTCGCTCTTAAGCCCTAATTTTTTCATAAATTGCTTCCCTGTCTTGGGTCTCCATCTGCAGTAATTGAGATCCAGGTTTGTTTCCCAGTCTCTCCAGGGAGCCTGCCTTGGAGCCCAGTCTCATTAGCAGCTGGGATGCCCTACCTATGACCTCTACTTCAGTCACTGCCAGGTTGTCCTTAAAGCCAGCTTTCTGCCTATTTTTATTGATTGCCTCTCTTTTGGACCTATAGTGACCAAGGTGTCATCCCTGCCTGAAAAGACTTTTTGGATCTTAGTATCTCCATCCACCTCAGCCAATGGTGCTCCTACCCTCTTGCTTTTTGGAATAACCTCAGATTTATAAATTCATATCTCTCAACACTTGATTCTTGGATTTACTTCCTATTCTGATCCACTGAGTTTCTCCAACAAAGAATCTGTCTGGGATTCTGATCCCAACCTCCTTTTTTTCCCCATTCCCTTGGCCAATGCCTGAGACATAACAGAGTATGTAACAACAGTGTGTCTTTTACTTCTCAGATGCGCAGTCCTTACAGAACCAAGCTCCTCTGATCTTAACACCAGGAAGAATAACTTTTTGGCTTTGATTAACTTAGAACCAATATAATTATTGATATGTCTCCTTAAAAACCTCCCAAAATTTCTTCTAAAATTTGTTTGATTTTTTTCTGTATTGAAGTCAGTTAAATAAAAAGGAAAAAATATAGCTACGATTCCTGGAATTTCTTGGGAAAACTCTCAGGATTTCATAGCAATTCCAGGTCAGAGAGGAAGGCTAAGAAATATGTAGGAGAAAAGCTCAAGGTATGACTCTCTATGGTTCTGTTGCCGTGAGAGTCTTGTAACTTATAGAACCCCTCCCTTGGAGGGGTGAGGTGGACCTAGTGAGTCTCCTTCAGTGAATAGAATATGAAAAAATTGATGGAATAGCACTTCTGAAATTAGCTTATGAGAAAACTAGGACTATTGTCTTGCACTCTTTTGATTTCTCCCTCACTTGCTTGCTCTAATAAAAACCAGTTCCCATGTTAAGAACTGCCCTATAGAGAGGCCTACATGGCAAAGAATAGAGACTTCTGGTCAATAGCCAGCATAGAACTGAGGCCCTCAGTGCAACAGTCTGTGAGGAACTGAAGCCTACCCACGACCATGTGAGTTTGGAGACATCTTTCAGATGGGACCACAGCCCCAGTGGATACCTTGTCTGTGGCCTTAGGAGAGACCTAAAGGAAGAAATATCCATATAAGAAGAACTTGGATTCCTGATCCACAGGAAGTATGAGATAATAAATACTTGCTGTTTCAAGCAGCTAAGTCTGTGGGTAATTTGTTACATCCCAATAGATATCTGATGCAAACTTCAGAAAATGGGAGACCAGGGAGGAAGAAAATTTTTTACTGCAAATAATTTAAATAATTTCCTTTCACCCTAAATCCTCCAGTTCCCTATTTAGCTAGACTTAGAGGAAAGTCACATTTATTTCATAAATATATATGCAGCATGTGACCTTTCCATGCCCAGGACAGTGAAACATGCATGCTATGAAGGATTCAGAAGTCAGGGCCCTCAGGGAATTGAAGGAACAATGATAAACCACAAGAAATAAAAAGAATCTCAGCAAAATCATCATGTCACTGGTTTTCCTACCCTGAAAACTTGTAAAAATCCCTCTTAAATTACATGAAAAACAATATAAAAGAAAGGCAGAAAAGAACAGCTATTACAGGGTGAACTGTTAGGAGGCAGCCTGAATTCCGTTAGGACAGAGACCAAAAATTGGTAGGCAGGGCCCTGTTTACAAGTATGCTTTGTTTGTCAACTGTATTAATTTTTTTAAGTAGTCACCAATATATCAAATCAGGACACTTCACATAAATACCAACTTTCTGGCTTATCTTGAAATAACAGAAGATCTGGAGCAATGCTTCTATACTGGAATCATTGCTTCAACAAAATAGGCCCTTTTACCCCTCTAGTTTGGACATGTGCTATTTATTTTGACATAGTCTCTACCCAGCCCACTTCACTAATTTAAGCTGGCTGGCATTCCAGTTCACAAGCGATGCTTTAAGCCTTCTCTCTGATGCTTTTTGAATTTCAGAATTCTTTGCATCTTCAGTGGTCACTGTGTCCCCAGGAAACAATAGCCCTGGTTCCCTGCCTCTGCAAAAACAGCTTGGATAAAACCTAGGAGTTAGTCCATAGGAGGTATTCCATACTTATTCCCTTACTTTCCCATCCTCTAGACAGACACATTTTTTTTCACCCTTTGTGAACGTTTTACAAATAACAAATGAAATACACTTGCTCATTGTATTGTTGGAAACCCAGATGACTTCACACCTCCCCACCCATGTCCCAAGCACTGGTTTAAACTAGGGATATTATAGTAAAAATAAAAAACCAAGCTCAGCTCTTCTAGGGCATATAGCCCCCTGAAAAATTCAAGATGAATCCTGTTTGAGTAAATGAAGTGACCCCCTCTGAGATGACCTTACCAGTCCCTTCCAGATATAGAAGTCTATAAAGCACCCCCTTACACTATCCTCCTTTTTCTTTCCTTTCTTCTCCCTTCTTGTCCCTGACCCTCATGTAAGTCAGTCTTTTTGGCCTTTTTAGAAAGCATAGCACCCAGAATTCTGGATAAACCTCAGGCTTACCAGAGCCTTGAAGAGCAAAAGGAGGTGGAAGCATGATGCAAGGAATGGTTTATCTCATCTCTCCTTTTCTGAAGAGGTCCTTCATAACTTACCCCAGAGAAATTTACTACCCAAGCTCTCAGAGGCCATGAAAAAAATGGAAGAAGGAAAAGAGACATCTTACTGCTCCAGGAAGAAAGACATTGTCTGGATTAGCAGGGCCCACTGGTCTCCAATGATAATTCATGCTGTCCTCATACACATTAGACTCATGGTCTGGCTCTGGCATCTAAAGGATGGCTCCCGACCAACGGGCTATGGAGGAAGCAGAGGCTGAAGCCTGGGAGGATCTTGGCCAGAGCCTCAGCCATGACCTCAGACCCTTCAACTGCACCTGAGTACACATTTCCAGGGGAGATGTGCTCTTCACAGAGGAACGGCAGCTCTAGCCCATGGGGTCCCTGTGAGATCACCCCAGATGGTCTAAATTAGTGTGTGTGACACACACATACTTTTTTTTAATACTAGCACATGCAATCTCTCTTTTTTCATTCTTGATTCCATACTCTGACCTTCTGCTAAATCAACTTTTTTTGTATAACTTTCTCTTCTGCTTACCTAAATGTTTTCGTATGGAATTTGCTGAGCAGCCAGCACATTCGTAAAATCACTCAGGCAAGCTAAATTCACTTCCTAAGCCAGCTTCACACCTGAGCATAAAGAAGGTATCCAGCCTTCAAAAATGAACCATTTTCCTGACAAAGAAATACTTCCTGTCACTAAGGGAGAATGTGTTCCATTTCCCACTGCCCTCTCCTTTGTCCCTCTCTTTTCCCTTTTCTTCTTTTTGTCCCCTGAATTTCATCTTCCAATGAAGTCAGATTCTAAAGCCCAAATAAGTGGAGAAGTTTCGTGTTGTCTCAGCTGAATAATCCCAGCTCACCCAAGCACGCAGTGTTAACACATAATGTTTGCACATTAAGTTTGCTCACTTCTGGGCTGATTTCTGTTTCTCTCCCTCCCAATCTCTCTCTCCTTCCAAACCCAGGGCTGGAGGTAAAAGAGAAAGTTTGAATCATATTCAAATCACAGGGTAAAAAAGACTGATTTCAAAGAAAAAAAGGAGAAAGCAAGATAACTAGCCATTTCTACTTGTTTCTTTAAAAAAATATTTCTTAAACTTTCAAAGCCTTTTATTCTTGAAACACTTTCAGGTACTTTGCTTCATCAAACTCTGATGTGAATTTTTTAAAAAAGCATACATATGTTCACAACTATGTAGCCTTATGCTGAATTGCTATTGCTTATTATACCATGTCTTCTAATGATTAAGGAGAAATGAAAACTGACCTGGAGGAAACGTTCACCCAGTTTTGTATCTAAAAAACAAATCTCTCTGTATCAATCAATGTCCAAACAAAAATGATGAAAACCATATTTGAGTATCTAAAACAGAGATATTTCTGTAAAGGGTATTCGTTACCCAGGTGATGGAAGAGCTGAGAAGTCAGACAGGAGAGAAGGAGGTAAATCAAAGGGCAGTAACAGTAGGATGCAGCTACCTCCCCTATGCTGTGGGGGCAAAGGAGGAGACAGAGTGATTGGAACTCAGGGGCTCAGGCCACCAGACAGAAGCTAGGATCACACCACAGCTGTCTAGTAGGATCAAGAATCCAGGAAGAGAGGCAGCTGCTACTGGAGAAACTACCCAAGACAGCCAACATGAAGGAGAAACACATGGCTTCTCTCTTTTTCTGTCCCATTTCCATCCAGTGCCTCCCAAGGGATGAACCCAGCTGGAAGCCAGCTCCCCTGGGAGCCTGGGAGAGGCAACCTGAAAATCATTAGACCCCTGAGGTACCCAGCAGAGCAGAGGAACAGGAGAGATGTTGCAGAAGACAGACAGGTTCCAGACCCATACACAAGCTCCTTCTACTTCTCCTTCCTCTGTGCCCCCACTGCCAGCATCCCCACCACACCATTTAACAAACAGGCTGTAAACTTTAGAGGTTAGGGAGAAAGACTACAAGAAAAGATGCCCTGAGGGTAAAGCTCAAGTTCACGCTTGAATTCAGCTCTACCAAGCTCTAATCCTGGGCACTTCCTAATTATTAGGGCTGCTACCCCTCTCTAGCTTGTGAGTACAATACTAGTATGTGTGAAATGCAGAGTTCATAGTATGAGTCCCAGGTAGAGCATGAGAAATTGCCCCACACCCACATTAGGGATCATTAAAACCCAAGCTGGGCTAGAAGCATGTTCTCACATAGAGGCACAGGTACTTCGTCTCATTCTCTACCAAGATCTCTACCAAGAGCAGTGACTAGTCACTCAAGAGGTTAAAGGGTCAGAGAATAGATATTTGAAGATTTTTCCAGATATCCCCAAGGGCTCTTTTTAAGCTTTTTCAGCAGCCAGGCTGCTAGATACGTATCCCGCCCCCATTCCCACCTCCCAGCCCCGCAAGGCTGGCACTAAGCCTCTAGGAGACAAGCGTCAGAAGACTGCTCTGTTCAGAAAGCCTCATAAAAGAGCTATGAATTTGCTCATAAATAATCCACTCAGGATGGAATTCAACAAATCACAGCTAAATCCTCCTTTTGGCAAAATGCTTCCATCTTAATTATAACTGTATTATTGCTTGTATTACCAAACATGTCTTTCTCTGTCCTTAAAAATGGAGGAGGAGGAGAGAAGCAAAAAATATAATATAAACAGAGGGATGGAAAATTACCCCAGCAAAGTATAAGAGCTAAACAATGACTAAGGGAGCTGGGATATGTATGCATCAACACAGATCCACGGGTGTAAACAGTGTGGTAAAGGAAGATGATGCAGGGGAGCTAGACGGAGCGGGGGATTTAGTTGGAGGCAGTTTCCTGTTCATGACAGCAAGCAAAGGCGTCATTAGGAGGATGTCTGGGAGAGCTGGGTCCTTTCACCTTGGTCTTGGAGGCCCAGACTGGGCAGGGAATAGACACAACTCATACAGCCCAAGCATTTTATGATCCTCTTAATGAGGCTGGGAGACAACAGTTAAGCAGTCTGAGGTTGGGGCTCCCATGTCGAATGCTTTGATTCATGGCTCTGGTCCACCTTTTGCTTGTTTGGTCACTTAAGTAAATTCTTTACTCCCCTAGAACCTCAGATTCCTCATCTATAAAATGAGATAATCCACTCAGCAAATATTTGTTAAATGTCTACTATGGTCCAGACACTACTCTAGGTCCTGAGCATACAAGGGGGTGGGAATGGGATAGAGGGAGGACATCCTTGTCTCAAGTTTATATTCTTATATTCTAGTGGAGGGAGAAGAATAATATACAGATTAGTAAATGAATATAGAATATAGTGGTGGAAAATGCATAAAGAGAAATAAAACCAGGTAAGAGGAAGAGAGAGTGATAGCAGAAAGTTGTGAGCTATTTAATAGAGTGGCCAGGAAGGAACTCACTGAATAGGTAACATTCAAACTGATATGGAAATAAGTGAAGGGGTGAGTGCCAGAAGGCTATATATGGGGAGGTTGTTCCTGGCAGAAAGAGCAGCAAATACAAATACCCTGTGACTTCAGAGACCTGATATATGGGCATATTATAAGGCATTATTAGCACAGCTCCTGGCACATAGTGTGCACTTAATTAATGTTAGCTATTATGTTTAATTATAAATACAGTAGCCATAAAGCACATCTTTGCTTGAGATAGGACAGCAAGAACATTGAATGTATCAGTAACTCCCATCAGCTTTGAATCCTCGCTCTTCCCCATCACATTCTTCTGCTTGTTTACAGATGGTATTCTCAGCTTTCAGTTATCCGCAAAATAAAACAGGGCATGACACATGATAACCCAACCCTCAAAAACCAAAGGGCTGTCCACATTTTTATCAGATGACTTTATACGAAAAAATGTACTTTCCTAGTTATGTTTTATTCACTCTAGTATCAACAGGAGAGCCATGTGGGGCACAAGTTGGCTTCAGATGCAAAACATCAGATTCCTGCTTATGTGATGTCAGACATCTCTGAGCTCAGAGGGTCGTTGTGAGGGTCAGAGGCAATGACGACTGTGGGGCCCTTTGTGAACCATACAACTGAATTTGATTATTGTTTTACGATAAAAGAGGAGTGACTCTTCTGAGCTCACAACCATGGCTGTGGTTGGGACGTGGCCCACCCACATTTTAGATGACTAGGAAACACAAGCCTGAAACTAACACTTACCCCAAAGAAGTCACAAAGCCAATTAAAGTCACAAAGGGACTCTTCTGTTTTTAATATTGCCTGGAATGAAAGTTGATGGCATTTGTTTAGATTGGCATTGAAGGGGAATCATTCTGTTGTGACTCCAAGTTGCTTACAAGAGAGTTGATGACCCTGCCAACAATCTGATTAGAACAGGCACAACTTTAAGGGATCAAAAGGGATGGAGGATTCCCCACACTTTTCTACTGATATGTAGACTACAAAATTAAATTCCCACGCATGACATGGTTTCATAGGAGATTCAGTCCAATGCTAAAATGAATAAGGCTTTCAGGAGCTATAAATGAAAGTCTTAAGGTACAGATTCAGAGAGACCAGTATGTACACTTCAGTAATCCTTCATTATTTCAGAATTACTAAATTTTAGAGCTGAAAGAAATGAAGAGCTCTCTGCAATTGAATCCTTCTAAGTGCTGGGGTTAAAAAGACCAAACAGAAGTTATGGGGAAAAATCACTGGACTCTACCCTTTAAGGATAGTAACAGCCCAGTAAGAGCCCAGGCTGTTATAGGGCAAAGGGCATTGGACCAGATAGGAACTACCTGTGAAACTCAATCTAGTAATAGTGACTGACAGAAAATGGGAAAGAGGAGAATAAAGAGAACTCATTTAAAATTTTTGACACTCTTCTCAAGCTTCTTTCAAAACAGCAAACATCTGATTGGGTTCAGTTGGGTCAAGTTGGGTTGGTTTATTGTCAGATGTTCAAGGAGTATCTGAAAAAGTTTCAAAGGAGCTCTCCCCACAAGCTGGATATCAAGCCTAACCCAATGGTGTTGGGGGCATGGGACATAATGGAGTGGAGAAGGCATGTATAAGTCTTCCAAGAATAGTGGTTTCAGGAATTCTGAAGTCTCTCCAGTGCTTCTGGACTGCGTGTTCCCACATTAAATTTTAATTTTCATAACTCTTGGGTAAGAACCTAGCCCTCTTTTCATTGATAAGACAGAAGGAAATACTTATGATACAAAGCCTCAATTTCAACCCAACTTGGAGAAAGCACTGGTCTCCCATTCAGGAGATGAGAAAGAGGAGAAGATGATGCCAGGAACCATGACATCACATTCTTCAATAAGCAGGGACAACCAAGGCTAATTGTACTGGACAGGCAATGTGGCCATATCATGCCTGCCATGAATATGATTTTTTTTTTTTTGAAGAAAGCCAGTGTCATCTATCTCTTTCCTACCTGAACTTTACCACATCCTGGGAGCATCTCTAGTAGCTAATAAACAGGCACTGGCAACTTTAGTAACTCTGAACATTCGGGATTATTTACTTGACAAGGAAGAATGAGTAGAAAAGAGAAACGAGAAAAGAGAAATAAAAAAGGAGAGTGACAAAGGGAGAAACAAAAGGGATATAAAAAATGAGGTAGAAAATGATGAAGAGGCCACCAACTAATGTTGCACCAAAAAAAAAAAAAAAGTGAAATTAGAAATCTGACCTGAGTTCAAATTTTAGTGGCTGTTATTTTTTACTTCACCCCAGTCATGATGAAAAACAGCTAAATAAATAAATGAAGTGAGTGGATCCCCATAGTCAAGTAAGCAGGTAGATGTAAAACTTCTGGTTCTCTTACTACCTCTTCCCAGGGGCTGTCACTTTTTCTACCTCCATCACTGTACACTCACCTCTTTTCAATTCTATTCCAAGCGTCAGAGGGATACTGATGCTGAGCCAGCCTTCCCAAAAAACCCAGACATTTTGGGAGCTTCATGCTCTAGGAGCTTCAAGAAGGATAGGGGTTTGTGACTCTTTTGTGGAATGATTGGATGGCTGATATCAAGAGATTTAAGCTAATTCTTAAGTAATACTAAACCATACTGACAAAAGACTGGGAAGAAAATGTGTTTGCCAGTGTTAAACTTGTGCCCACTGGAGCTCAGTTCTTCCAAATGTCTACCTTTGGTGGTCAGCTGGGGAGTCTTGGGGTATTAACATCACGTAGGAGCATGAGCCAGAAGACTGGGGCAGAGACATGGACTTCTGGGCTCCACAAGATCCTCCACTGGTAACCAAAGTTTTAAAATATGTTTGACAAGTAGGTATAAAAATATAGTCTGCACGAGCTTTTACTATAAAAGAACTATTTGCTTTGAAGACTATGCCTGGAGCTATTGGTTCGGTGGGGAAATGCATAACTTTGGAAAAAGGATTTCTTACTTCTGCAAAAGACCCTAGCCTTTGAGCATTACCTCTGGGGACCACAAGGGCTTCCTTCTGTGGTTATGACCCCATATCAGCTTTATTCAAAGGCACTCACTAAGGGTCCCCCAGCACTTGGCTTGGAGAAGAGGCACCATTCTGAGAGACACATAGGGCAGAACCAAGCCTTCATGTATCTAAGGCAGAGGTGCAGGTAACGAAGAAGATTTGGAAGGGACAGGTCACAGAAAGTAAACTTTCTTTTTGATTGAATTAACAGTGGAGTGCCTCATAGTTTAAATGTATAATGAGCCAGTATCCCACTATTTATCAGTTAACTGCATTGAGCTTGTTTTACACTTGAAGTTATTGTTGCTGTTGTTTAATAACCATAAATTTGGAAACTAAGAAATAAAAATAGACAAAATACATTCTTTGAGATCCAACTGAAGTCTCTGGATTTTCATTAAAAACAAACTTGGGTTAGAATTTCTGCTTCACCATTTTCTTACCATATGACTTTAGACAAAGGATCAAATTCTTCATCTGAAAAATAAGGCTAATAAGACACTTCTTAGGGGATTGTGATGAAGACGAAAACCTTCTGGTCTAAGTGTGTCATGTCTCACTGTAGTAAGTAGGAATAAGCATGCAGTTAGAGGGACCCAGAACTATTACTGTTATAATTTGGGTGAGATGATGGATAATTATCTCACAAATAAACAGACCACAGGCTTCATAAAACTGTTAACAAAAGCATATTCTACTAGTTGATTGAGCCCTCAGGAAATCAGTCCTACCATATAGCAGACAGTAGAACCACTAAGAGCACGGTTTGGGGGCAAAAGCCAAGACTCAAACACTGGCCACCCTGTTTTCAGTAGGGATTATGTGAAGCCCTTAATTATGCTGCACCTCAGTTTTTTCATCTTTAAAATGGGGATAATAATAGTACCTATTTCATAGAGTTAGACTGAGGAATAAATGACATAACCCATGTAAAATGTGCTTGGAACAAATGCCTAGTATATAGTAAACACTGAATAGATGTTAATTATTATTATATGGTCCAACTTTTAACCAGGATATGGCTAAAAGAATGTAGTTATTTGGTATGTGTGACCAGTGTAATCTGTTCCGTCTAGTTTGTTTTTTCCGTTGGGGTGGGGTTGACTCAGACAACTGGAAAGTCTAGGAGGGTGAGAGCCAGGTTGAAATGCCGATGAGTGGCAAGAAAATTGACTGTCTTTATTCTGCAAATAGGGGGTAATCTGATGAGGAGAGAAGGTTCTGTGCTAGGCACTCATTGGCAAAATCACATAAAATAACCAGATCTTTCTAGTGTAACTACTTTATGATCTATACTAAATATGGTGTATATTGTTATGGGTTAGAAATACACAGAGAATTCTAAGCATCACTGCCACTAGGAGAGCACCTACTGTGGGGAAGGAAGATTCAATCCAACAGGGAAATCCTTGGTTTCTTTGGCCTCCATTTGTCCTCCTTTCTGTTTGGTTCAGCTACCATTTCTGTCTCTACTGCAAAAATATGTGACTTAGATAAACTCCTCATTCCCATTTTATGGATGCAGGATCCAAAGCTTGGAGAGATTGGAAGATGACTCCCAAACCTCAAAGCTAGTGAGCATGAGAACTAGGATTTGAATCTATATCTTAAGATGTTGTGTCTTTGGCTCTTTCCATTAATCACAGCAGTTTCAGGTACTTCAGCCCAGGCTCTGAATACATATGGCAGCATTGGTCTGAGAAGCCAGCACTGGGTTTGTGCCAGGAAGGTGTGGGTGTGGTCTAGAATTTTCTCCCAGTGGCTTTTTGCTCATTCCCCAAATTATTCCAGAGAGAATTGAAATAGTAAAATGGGGCTTCCCACTATGTCTGAATTCTATAAACTAGAGCTTTATTTGAAACATGATACTTTTTCCAAATTAAAAAGCCAATTCTAGAGAAACTTAGCATCCTTTGTTGGTGTTTTTCTCAGAAGCTTATTATGAGCTCATAACTGCTAATGAGGAATATTCTGTGGCTCCCAGGAGTGCTGAGTCAAACCAGCCAGTTAGGGGACAGAACTCCACCAGGGCTTGGAATATGCGTGCCCACCCCACCACCACTGGGCTGGCCCACTTGCAGCTAGAGGAGCACCACATTCTGCTTTGTCAGCTCTGGCTCACCGGCTTGCACCCACTCCATAGCAGTCTCTCTGACCTAGATTATTTCCCCTTCAGATGATGACCTCAAAGGCCTCTTTGAAAAGTCAGCCCTAGAAGTTTTAAGCTCTCCATTGGCCTGATTAGTAGGTAAGTGATGAATACCCATTACTGTGCCCAGAACTGAACAAAAATCTGTAAGAAGGGGCTCCCCATGTGCTTCCTCTAGTCTCATCACCCTGTCATTTTTGTAGCCTCCACAACATGGCCTTAGAATGCCTGTATCAACCACAATTCCAGTAGGAAGAAAGAGTACATGGGCTGGGACGTGGCAGAGTCTAAGGATGGAGTGATCTACAAGGTAGGACAGAGTTAAGGGAAATCAACAAGGGATAGTGAAGCCTCCTGCTCTGACAATATTCAACATAAGAAGTTACTGCCACTCCTGGGTTCACAGGGACAAGAACAAGGAGCAGCTATGAGCACCCTCTCTGTAAGACAGCATTACTGTTTCTGTAGCCTGGAATGGAGGGAATCGAGGAAAGATGTCCTCTAGCCCCTTCCACTTTCCTCAGCCCAAAGCAAAAGCCAGCAGGCAAGGGAGCCCACGGGTACAGCCCAGAGGCTGCCTCTGGAGTACAGAGCAGGGTAAAGAAGAATGAAGTGCCAGACTGGAGGGCCCAAAGAGGAATATCCAGTTAAACCACCCTGCAGCCTTATCTCCTAAGGCCTGCTGGGGGACATGAGAATTCAGGCACCATTCCTGCAACCAGCTGTTCCCTCTGATTGGCACTTCTCCAAACATATCTAGCCATACCCATGTCAATCCGTTACTTACTTTTTCAAACTCTACAGTAATGCTATTCTCTTTGGAATGTTCTCTGAGAAGGCCACTCTTCAAACCAACCTTGAGTTGTGGGCATTTTTGTACTTCAAAAGGGTTGCCATTCATCTCTGTAAACAAGTTAAAGAAAAAGACAGACTATGTCCCATGCTTCCTGTGCTTTGCACAGAGTAGGTCCTTCTCCAGGGTGTATGGAAAGGGTAGGTCAAGGCAGCAAAGGTGAAGAAGTAAGTCATCTCCTGCCCTGAGGCCCTCAGGCTGTGTATTCATATAGTTAGTGAATTGTAGGTAGATGACTCAAATCAGGAAATAGATGGGTCCATGGCAAATTTATGGTCCTGGGTTTAACGAGAAATGTCTCCAGTCCTCTGCCTGGTGACTCAAGGGATGATGAAAATATGGAAATTGCAATTAGGCAAGTTGACCTAAGTCACAGGGAATCCGGAAGGACACACTTTCCACATTATTTAAAATTTTGTGGAGTATGTAAAATTTTCAAGCTATTTATCATAGAACATTATTTGAAAATCCTGATAGGTTTTGGCCATCTGCATGCCTCTCTCTACAACCATTGCAGCAGTCATTCAAAGAGGGAGAGGACACAAAAGGAGAAGAAGTAAATGTAGAGAAAAGCAACTCGTGAAGTTGCCCCATTGTATATTCTGTTAAAAACATCGTGTCTAAATTTAATCTTTACAATCCTGTGTGGTGTTGTTCCCAATTTGTAGATGAAGGAATTGATCCCTAAGCAAAGTAATTTCCCAAGGTCACACTGGTCACCCAGCCAAACCAAGATGGGTGAAGAGTCTGACATCTTCAGGCTCATGGCACACTTCAGACATCGGCCCAACTCTTCTATGGGACAAGGCCTCACTTCTCCAAAACTACAGTGCTTCCCGGTGGTCTCTATGTTGGACCCAGAGCTGAAGATACTCAGGGCCCTCTCTGCTTCTCCAACTGGAGGCTTACATACAGGGTGATGGTTGTTGATGGACAGCGAGCCAGCTCAGTTGCATTAAGGTCCGATGTTGATCCAGAGCCAAGAAGAGGCAATCCAGGATTTTCAGGATCTGTGCTATCACCAACATCAAGGTCCCTTCACAAGTAGGGTAAAGAAGACTGGAGAGTCCTGAGCCTCTGGACACTTGGATTCCTGGAAGTATCCCAACATGCTTCAGGAGTGGAACACTGGGCATTCCAAGCTTTGTTCTCTGGGGAGAATCTAGAGATTTCACATGGACTTCTGGGAAATCCTTATATTTCCATCACATCCCTTCATGTTCTGTACAATATCCTTGCTTCTGGCAAAGCCTCTCTTGCCTGAGGGAGGTTTCTGAAGTGAAACTGGATAGGTGAAGAAGATACAAAAAAATGAGAAGAAAAATGATCTGCATATTTTAAGGTGCTTACTGATAAGCAAATGTTAGCCAAAACATCATGCTAACATCCTCCCTTGTGAAGACCTGCTCCTCTGCCCACTCTCCCACCTCCTGGAAACTGTGACTTGGAAAAGTCTTATCCACATAAACATAAGTCTGGCTTGGTCTCTTCAGTGTGAAGATTGAGGCCAAAAATGTCATTGGACTGCAGGGGTTAAAGTCATATGCACCATCTGGCCAGAATGAGTTAATAAGGTCCTTTGTTGGGGGATGGGGAAAGCCTAGAACATAAAGGAGAAAACGAGTGGGAGCATTTACAAAAAGAAAGAGATGTGTAAGATAGAGTCTGAAGTGTGTGCCTCCCATCAGGATGGAAGTGTGTGTGTGTGTGTGTGAGAGCATGCGTGTGCATGCACACATGTATGTGTGTGTATTTGTGCATATCAGTGGAGAGGTTGCTAGGAAGAAACATGGGTGTGGTAGAAAGGGCTGACAAATTGAAGCATAAAACTGCTAACTCCAAGGAAAGGGGGATCTTCTAAACCCCCTTCTGGCCTGCTTCCACTTAGCTTTCTCCTTAGTCGTCTTCATTTCTGTCTTAGGTTTCCATAAACACTGCCGTTATTTATTTTATTTTTGTTTGAAATGTTAAACAAGCCCTGAAAGGAAAAGCTGTTGAGGCAGCTCATGGCCTCTCCAGAGAGCAGCTGCACCGCAGGCATTTTCTGCAAGGCCTTGGTGAGGCTGCCTCCCCCTGCATGTACAAG
The DNA here is from genome assembly GCA_004024845.1 of Tonatia bakeri. Taxonomy (NCBI): domain Eukaryota; kingdom Metazoa; phylum Chordata; class Mammalia; order Chiroptera; family Phyllostomidae; genus Tonatia; species Tonatia bakeri. The sequence continues at coordinate 45,143 of PVIA01006483.1, forward strand.
CCCCTGTGCACCCCTGCCTGGGCTCAGGGCCCTCGGTATGCCCATCTCCTTCATCTGACCCATTTCTGACCCCAGAGTGCAGCTCAACTCCTTCTGCCTCCATGGAACACTTCTGTCAGACCCCTGACACCCAGCCACATGTGTCTCCTTCTTCCCCTAAGGGTACCAGTAACTTCTAACTGCCCCCTCTCATCCTCATACCTCCTTTGAAATGAGAAAGAGAATACAGGCTTTGTAGTCAGGCAGGTATAAGTTCACATCCAGATTCTCTCACAGTCACTGTGTGGCCTGAGATATTTTGCTTGCCCTCTCTTACCTTAGTTTCAAATCTGTAAAGTAGAATAATGGTGTCTCTATCAAGAATCTGATACAGCTTCTCTCTTCAGGCTAACACAATAATGAATAATTTGGACAACAGCAACAGCAACGCCAAGAATAATGGCCACCCCTCTCTGAAGGCTTACTAGGTACCAGGTAGTGCTAGGGATGAAAATGAGGCACACATAGTTACACATCTCAAGCTCAGCACACACCTGTGTGGTAGTGTGATTATTATTCCCATTCTATAGATGGGGAAGCTGAGGCATGAAGAATTAATAGACTTGGTTATAAGAAACAAACAAGGCCAGTAGTGCTGGGCCTCTGGGGAGACCAGGGAGGTGCCTTGGACACACAGTTTAAGGGGATCACCAACAAACTCAGTAATCAAGATAAATAACATGTTAATGCAATATTTTTAAAAATCAAAATTAATGCAAAAAATCCATGATGAACACATGTCAAGATTTTAACACAGAACTATAGAATCCATTCCAGTCAGTCTAACTGTAGTTCTTCACTCTATGCCATGATGCCCCATTTGGCAATCATTCAGGGCCCAGGATGTAGCGAGCAGGGTTCCTGCTTTTGCCCAAGTTACCTCCATCATTCATTCTTGTAACTTTGTGTGGGAGTGTTTTATTCCTCATTGAACATATGGGAATACTGAGATTGATGGACAGGTTTTTCTATCTGACCATTGTTTATATTTGTTTATACTTCCAAACAATGAACCCAGATAGAATCTCCAGAAGGACGTGACCCCAAGTTCCCTGTGACTCCAGTTCTCTTTCCATGAGTTCACAGCTGCCCCTGGTCACTGGGTCTCCTCTTCTTCCCCAGCTAGGAGAGGAATCTGGCAGGCTAAACAGGGGAACCCTCGCCTCTTAAGAAGGCATAATACTCTGCCTGAGTGGAGGGTGGAGATAGCAAGGGGGGTTATAGCTCCAGGCAAGTCAGCTCCCAGCAAGTCCTCTTCTACTGCCATATCCAACCCTCCCCTGAGAAGCCTCACCCCTCAGCCAAGCTAGCAGTCCCTTGCCAGCCCGCCTTCTGCACCACGCCAGTGCAAATGTACAATGGACTCTTCTCCTTTCTAGTTTGTCACAAGACTGCCCAGGGCTGCCTCATTCTCCAAGTCACCCCCTCCTGCTCCTTCTTGACTCAGCAACACACAAGACATAGGCATGAGTGTACATGAGCCTCCATCTCTACTCCCAGTCCAGCTCCTCTGACGAGGGAGTCACAAACTTGAAGTGAGGGTGCAGGGAAACATGGAGGGTGGTAGAAGATGTCAGAGCCAGAAGCTAGCTCTTGAAGAAGAGCAATGACACGACTGTTGCCATCCCCCAGTTCAGGTCACAGGAACACGTGTGGATACCTGCTTGACTGTGCTCTCTCAGTTTACCTTGAGCAAGATTTTGGTAGGTTCGAGGGAAATGTGGAGGGGGTTCTGAAAGGGTCAAGGAGGTGGGGTCAGCAAGAAGTAATTCCCATCCATGCCTCTCTAGGAATCTTGCCCTGCTCCCAGACCCAGATACGGTGGCCTCTCTCCCACTCCTGAGACCCAGTCATGATGTGTCTTATTCCTCCCCTGTGCATATCCATGACTTCTAACTGCCTCCTTTCATTACCACACCTCCTAGGGATGAAAAAGAGAATAGGGGCTTTGTAATCATGCAGGGACAAGTTCAAATCCAGACTTTTCTCGCTACTCACTGTGGCTTGGGATTTGTTGCTTACCCTTTTCTTACCTTAGTTTCAAATCTGTAAAGTATAATAGTAGCATCTACATCAAGAATCTGGTACAGTTCTTGGCAAAAGGAGTTAACAAACTCCTCCCTCTCTGGCTTCTTTAAGACCCTTTCTACATGGCCTCACCTTAGGAGTGACAGACAAACTTTTAGACCCTCAGAAGGATTTCCTTTAGTATTTAGCCTTCACAGCAACTTCCTAGGTTTTCGACCCCCACCACCTACAACATGCAGGGTCCAACATCCCTTCTCTAGCTCATTGTCAAGATGGGGACAAAATGGGTATAGACCTGTTTGAGAATTGTCAGTTCACCTCTCTTAGCCTTTTCTCCCCATTAACATTTTGTGATGAAGAGCTAGCAGTGGGATGGTGGTGTCCACTTTCACACCCCCAAAGAAGAGGAAAATCTAACTCATGAGGCCAGAGACATGTTGTGAAGACTCCAGGGAGAGGCTCATATCACTCATGCAGATGAAGAACACACAAGGGACAATACATCTGAAGGCACTCCATTAATAGTACCATTTTCCCACCAGAATTCTCAATCAACAGAGAAATAAGAAAAAAAAGAATAAAGCAGATGAAAAACAAACTATCACCTTTGTTACTGTTAAAGTTGGTGAATGGCACTTAATCTGGGGACAAGTAGATTTTCTCATTTGGGATGTGAATCCCAAAATGATACAGAATTAACCACCCAGGTACAGACTTGGCTGGGCTGGGGAAGGCTTTCCTGCAGGTAAAATTATGCCCTTTGGAAACTTGAGAGCTGGAGGGGCAAAACCTGGGTGGTATTCCCACAGGTGAACTCCTGTGGGAGGACAAATTCACCAAAATAGGTAACTTTTGGGGAAGAGTAAGTGGCTAAAGGGAGGCCAGGAATGTTAGCCTAGTGCAGTCCCTTTATTTAGAAGGAAATATCAGAAATGAGGAAGATGCAATCAACAGCCCTCTCAACCATGATGCAATATTTTTTCAATTTGATAGCAAGAACAAAACCAATAAATGTATACAAACATTGTATATAAAATATACAGGGCCAGGCACAAATAACTCCCCTTTTTTATTACAAAATCATAAGCATGTAATTCTGTAACATAACAATATCACACCTGAGCATACCATATGACATTTAGGTGAAATGTTCAAATTAATACTTATTATACCCATATTATTACCCTACCAACCATACTCAAGCAGGCATTACTTCTGCCAGACCTTGTATATATAAAATCCACTAGGCATAATCCATTAGGCATAAATATATTTTATATACATACACATATCTAATGTTATCTAAAAATTAGAAAATTGTGATTATCTTTTAATATTTTTGTCAACAATAAGTGGAATAATGCCATTAGCACTTAATAAATGCACTTAATACATTCTAATAACACTAGAATTGTAACTAAACACTACTCATTGCCATGCAACAGAAGGGATTTATTTGGCCACATTTGCTAGGCAGTGGAGATTGATACAAGTACACAGATATTTAATTCAAGGCAGAATAAGAGAAGCACCACAAAGAAGATTCCAGCAGAGGGAGAAATGACATTGACCTTGGGTGATAAGAAAGTTCCCGTGGCCGAGGGAACATGTGTGACAGATGTTCTGGAAAGATGTTGTCAGTCAGAGAAGTTGAAAAAGAGAAAGTAGTCCAGTTTATATGAGGTGTTATATTCCTGAAGAAAGTAATGGGAAGCAAAGTTTTGTACTTGTACCCACATCCCACTAGTCTCTCTTTGGGTTGGTGCCACCCTTGGCGATAGGAAACAGCAGCTGAGATGAGTTTGGCAAACCCTCAGGTGAGCAGAGAGTGGACTGTATGTGCCCTTCCTGTCCTGCCTCCTGTGTCCTCTCCCCTACAGGGGATACTATTTAGACCTGAAAGTTCATCCCCATCTCTTAGTGGGCAATCCTGTCTCCTAACTGGGTTATCCATTAGGCACCTTTTTCCCAGTTTATGTTTCCTCTGTTCCTCTCTAAGCCAGCCCCTCTGGGCCACAGTAACAATTAATACCCTCCCCCAGGGCCCACATCTACCTTGGACTGACATTGGGCCACATCACTGGGTGTTGGTGGTACAGAGCAAGCTATTATCATCTCTTCCCCGTCTCTGCCCAAGCCAGTACCTCTGTCCCCTTAACCACACCATATACTTTCTTTTAACTTTCTATTTGTCAGCACGTTCTTGGTCTTGCGCAAACCTGGCCATACATCCCTGGAGATACATGAGAGTACTTCCCTAGCCTAGATACATACAGTTTCTCCTGGTTCTATGCAAATTGTGGCAACAGAGTTGTAGATGGCTACAATGCTTGTGCAAAATACCAAACTAGAACCCTGAATTACCTGCAGGAGTAAGGCATAAGTAGTCCTTTCTGGGCTCCCTGCTCTGGGCTCCTGGCACTTGTGGAGGACACAAATCAGACAACTCAATGTCTAAGCTAGTGGTAGGTTGGCTGCTCAGGTCTATTTTGTTTTATTTCAGCTGTGGCCTGGCAGAAATTTTTATAGCCACCTAGGACTGTGTCTGAACCTCAGCCATCAACATTCTCATGTGTTCCTTTCCTCAGGGGTAAAGTGGAATCTTATCATAAGGAACCAGGCTCAGCTCACTGACATCATTCTAATACCGGAGGAGTACTAGACACAACTTCTGGACTTTGAGTCTTCTCCAGGGCACACTGATCCATGCAGAAAGTCCTTTGAAGGAGAAAACACCACATGGTCTGGGGCTTTGTGGTGGTAATTAGCTTATGAAGGTGGAGTCCTGATGATGAGATTTGTGCCTTTATAAGAAGAAAAAGAAACATAGCCTCCTCTCTCTCTCCTTCATGTGAGGAAGGCAGCCCTGTGCACTCCAGGGAGTGGGCCCTCACCAGACAGTGGACATGATGGCACCTTGACTTTCTGCACTCCAAAACTGAGAAATACATGTCTGCTGCTTAAAGAACCCAGTCCATGGTTATTTGTCAGAGCAGCATGACCTAGGATACTCTTAGATGGCATTCAAATTATTTTCTCCACCGCTATCATCTCTGTCTCTGCTGCCTTTAAGTTTTTCAGCTTTTTCACTGGAATCACTGGCACAGTCTCTAAACTCATCTCACGCCTTCTCTCTCATGTCCTTTACTCCATTCCCAATCTTGGGCCAAAGAGTGAACTGGAACCTTCTAAAATATAAAGTTAATCCTAACAGCTGCTTAAAAATCCCTCAGTGGGTCTTCCAGATTAAGGTTAGCCCTCCAGCATATCAGAAAGGCCCATAGCAAGCTGGCCCTCCCTACTCACCTAGCCTATGCCCACATTCTCACAAGCACACTGTTTCTTCCCTTTCCAACTTTTCCAAGTCCCTAAACTCACTGTGCTCTGGCATCTGCTGCCTCACACTTAAGGGCTTCATGCATGTTGTTTCCTCTCCCCAGAGTATGCTACCTTCATTGTCCAGAAAATCCTTAGTCCTCCATTGGATTTAAGTCCAAATACTATCTTCTCTGTGAAAACTTTTCTAGTACTTGAGACTTAAAGGGTACTCTTTGGTCACACATTATACTTGGCACATTCATTATTGACATTTCTTGTTGTATTATGATTGTTTGCATGCCTGGCTTCCAAACTAAATGTTAATCTCCTTAGGGGCAGGAATTATGTCTTTCCTCCCTCCTGTATGCCCATTACCAAAACAGTGTCTGCTAGCCAGGGGGCCTGCAATTCACAGCAAACTATGTCAAGTAAATGAGTGAACCAAGAGACAGCCAGATAAATAGTGATTGGAACCAAAGAGAAAAGGGCCACGAAGCCAAAGGCATTAGATGCACTATAGCTTTGAAGTAAATGAGTCAGAAAACATAAAAATCACAAGCTGCTACAGCATTGATACTCACTCAGTATAGTTTATCTGAGGGGTATAATCAGTGAAAAAAAAAGGCAATAATCTAGAAAGGAAATTCAATGTGGACCAACGAATGTGAAAATGGTAGCAGCCTGACTATAATTGCAATAGGGAATTGCTGGCTATTAAACTAACTTATTGCAATTTAACTCATTGATTGGTTTTTCAAGTGATGAAAGACGTGGTGTCTGTGGCTTGGGAGAGTAAAATTAGTTCCAAAAAAAGAATAGGGATAAAGCAGAGGCAGATTTCAATGCATCATCGAAAAATTTCTACCCAAAATCTGCTTATATGTGGACTGGGTCAAAATCTAGGAGTCTGAGTTCTGCCATGTACAAGCTCTGTGACCTTGAGCAAGGTACTTAACCTCTCTGAGCCCCAGTTTTCTCACTGTAAAATCAGCATAACAATAATATACACTTAAACATAAATATTATAATGACATAATGTATTGTTCAGCAGACTGTAAGCACTCAATATATTTTGACTTTTATTAGTAGTAGAAGTTATTTCTTTATAATTGAAACTTTTAGAACAATTGTGGAGTGATCACTGAGTGCAAACATTTCTCTCTCTCTTTTTTACTTCCTCCCTAGTATTACACTATGGGTACATTTTATTTTCCAGCATATTATACATTCTGAAGGGCATAGTCTAAATATATTTTATCTTTATAATCTTCAGAGTCCTTGGACATAGGAAGCATTTGATGAAATTGTGTTGGATTGGGGGGAGAAGACCATTTAAGCAACAGAGGAAAGACTAGGCTAGGTTACCTCCAAAGTTTTTTTACATGCATTAAGTCTCTGATTCACTCACTCACTCACTCACTCATTCATTCATTCATTCACTCAACAAATGGAATTGAATGGCAACCATGTACCATGAAATGGCTAGATTTCTGGGATATAATGGGTAACAGAAGTAAGCATGGTATCTGCCTATTGATTCTGTCTCTGTTGGGTTAGGAAGTACATTACTTAGCCATACATTCTGTCCCTTGAGCTGTCTTAATTTAATGCTGTGGTTCTTTGTTTTGTTCCTTTAACTGATCACTGAGTGCAGTCATTTCTCTCTCTTTCTCTCAACTTTCTCTCTAATATTACATATAGCTATTTGTATATCACCTTGTGCTATCCTGGAAGGTTACTTAGGAGGAGAGATACCAATGACAAACAAAGTGGGAGTGGTTATTTCTCCAAACACACAGTTGTTTTTGTGAATGCAAATCCAGACCTTTTGGGTAATAAGGAAATACATCTCTATCAGTAGCAAAGGCCTAGGAAGATCTCCAATTAGTTCTACCACTTCCTGCCTCTTCCATTATACAGTGATAGTTCACCCACAAAGCTTCAGCAAAACAGAGCTTGGGAGGTGGACACATGACCTTAGAAAGGTTGCTCTACTGCTACATAGAATCCAAACACAAAAGTGAAAATCCAAGTGGAAAGGAAGCAACATAGAAGAACTACATGTTCACACATGGAAGCCATTCCATGTAAAGGTAATGTAACAAATGCCATGAGTTACCAAAGGATGTAGACCATTCTCTGGAGATCCCTAATATTCCAGATACTGCATTTTTTCTCTACTTAGAACACAAGTATGTAATCCCAGCAAATCATAAAGGACCTTTAAAGATCTGTGAAGCCCTAAAATCACATGCAGAATTGAGTATGTGGGTTTTTCTTAGGGATAGCCTGTATGGCTTACATAAGATTCCCAACGAGATCTGTGCCTCCCCCAAATCTACTAGGTTAATGAAAACATGTTGTTGACTGAGCAATTATTCTGGTTGTTAGCAAATGGAAAGCTCAAGAATGCTTTCTTTCCCACGGTACTCACAACAGCCAGGTCAATCAAACTCTCACCTGTCTCTGAGCACATCTCCCATCATTCTTCTCCCAGGAAATTTTCCTCAAAGAACCCTGAATATTGTATAGCACTCTGTGTTACAACATCCAAAGTGTTGCCTGGCAAGAGGGTGACCTTCGGCCAAGGGACACAGAAAGCATAAAGTGGCCCACAGGGAAGGGTTATAACAGCAATAAATACTACAGCCTTTCTTCACCCTTCAATTATTTCCCAGGGCTCCCCATTGGCCAAATTCAATGGAAGCCAGAGTTAAAGGGAGCCCATTGATGTAGGCCATCAGATCAGCCTCCCAAAAGTGTAGAATAGATCGGAAGACATTCCAGCACTGTGTGTGTGTGTGTGTTTCAGGGTAAATAATCTAAATTCAGACCCACTAATCTTTACCTCCAACAAGCTAAGCCATGGAATGGCTTAATGGTTGGCTCTACCCATGGAATGGGTAAGTAAGGAACTTTTGCTTTCTGCTCACCTCTCTGTGTTGGTCACTGCAATTAGCATAGCTGCCCATGTGTTCTTCCAAGACAGGCAACAATGCTAAATTGTAATAAAGAGTAGAGTCAGAAATGGAAATCAGATCTGTCTAAACTCCAAACCCATGCACTTTTCACTACATTTTGAAGTCTTGGAACAGGAAAGAGAATTTTAGATTCTTAGAAAGCTTGTGCAGAAGGTACTCTTGAAACTGGGTTCTTCTGGTTGGGGTGAGGCAGATGACTGAGCAGTGAAGGGCACAGACCCCAAGGCCATACTTTGCAGGGTTATCCAAGTGTGGGTACTATTTGAATAGAGACTGTTTTCCCATCCACTAGGTATGTGGACACAAACTTATGCTCAGGTATACAACACATCCACAAACATACAACCTTATGTAAGAAATTCACTGAAGATGGGTAAGGGTAAATTCAAAAAGAAGAAAGTGATGAGAAAGTAGAAAAACTGTAGAAGAAAACCTAGAAGTAAATGACTTCAACAGCATTCACTAAAGAAAAATGAAAGAATAATAAAATACAATTTTAGCCTCACACAAACATGTAATAATCTAGGCTCAGCAAATGAAAAGACCATCACAGATAATATCTAGCATGGTACTGAGTTCTGAAGAAAGCTAAGTGATTGCATTTTGATTTCAAGAGATGGCCTGTTTTCTCCTGGCTGGATTCTTTCAGCCCATGACATAACAGCTGCCTGGTGGTAGAATCCACATCTTTCAAGGCTTTGCTGTGTTCTCAGTAGCAACAAGTCTTGAATTTTCTCTATCGTCTGTCTGTTTGTACTACAATTCCTTCTCCTTCCTTGATAGTGAAAATTGGGGCAGTGTACCTAAAGGAAAACCTCACTAACCAGCCACCTGTTTGTCTCTGTTGTGCCATAAACTGACCGTGTAACACTGGACCAGGTCAATCTCATGTGAGCCTCAGTTTTCTCATCTGTAAATGAGAAGGTTGGACCACTGCTCTCCAGTTCCACATTTAGCCCCTCTAGTTCTCATACTCCTCCTAACATTTTGGGTCCCTGATGCCTACACATATGTGTAATGGCTACACATAGTGGGCACTCCAAAAACATTTGGAAACTATAGAGCTCATCTCTGTTTGACAAAGATGTCTCTGGGTTAATTCCCACTGTATGCTTAGCTTTCATATAGCTCAGTTCAGGTTTATCCCAGCAAGGTCTATTTCCAATAATAATATTTAATTAGATAATTGAGGTACTTGAGACTTTCTAGACCTTTCCAGTACTTTTGGCCTCCTGGATTCCTGTATGCTATTTATATCCTACTCCCACCTTTCCGACCTAAGCAAGAGTATAAAGCAACTCCTTGCACAGTGACTTAATTATTTCTAATTTTCCTAAAAACGCAGTCATCAATGACAGGGCCAAAGGACATACGCTGGTGGTTTCATCCCCCAGTGTGGTAATGGTGTGGGGAACTATTTGAACAGAGATAATGGTAATGGGGTAATGGTAATTCATTTACATTATGGTCAGATTTTTTTAAGATATCAAGTTAACACGGTTCCCAACATAAAAGCTATACAAAAGGTACACTCAGAGACGTGTCAGCTGCCACCATCACTATCCATCCTTTCCAGTCCACTTCTCTACATCCCCCATAGATAATGCATTTTATTCATTTTGGGTCGATCCTTTCTGTGTTTTTGGAGAAAATTAAACAGAAAGTGCATATACGTACATTTTCTTCTTCCTCATTCTTCCTTACACATTCTAACTGTTGTATGTGTACTCTTTTGCCCTTTGCTTTTTTTCACTTGATGAAATCTCCTGAAAGTCACTCCATATCAGGCATAGACATATTTCTCCTTTGTTATGGCTCTATAGTACTCCATCAAGTGGATGTAGCATAGCTGACTCAATCTACTAGGAATGGGAATACAAGTTGTTTTCAATATATTTGTAATTATAAACAATGCTGCAATGAAGAACTTTGTACATATGCATTTTCATATTGTTGGAATTATATCTTTTTTAATTGCAGTTCTAGAAAAAATGATGCAAATCTTCCCATAAAGACATTCCTTTCTCTCTCTTTTTTTATTGTTGTTCTAGTACAGTTGTCTCTTCAGAGTAAATTCCTATAAGAGGGATTACTAGATTAAGAGATAAACACATATGTAGTTTTGTTAGATATTGTCAACTTCCCCTCCAAGGAGTGTATCATGTTTCGTTCCTACTAGCAGTGGGAGAGTTCATTCCCTCAGAGCTTTGTCAATAGAGTGTGTCAAGTATTTTAAACTCAGCTTCTTAGTCTGATAGGTTAGAAAGGATATCTCACTTTAGATTTCATTTTCATTTCTCTTATGGGAAATATTGAACATCTTTTTATATATTTAAGGAGTCTTTTAATAATTATTTAGACATATATTCTGCTCATTTTTATAAAGGTTTTTGGTTTTCTTTTTTCTCAATTTTAAAAGGTTCTTATACTTTGGGGACATTAGCTCTTTATCTGTGATATAAATAGAAATATTTTCTCCCCATTCGTTACTTAGCTTCTGTATTTTCTGCTTATGATGTTATGTTTTTAACCATGCAAAGTTGTTGTTTTAAATTTTATAGAGTCAAATTTACTATTGTTATTGCTATTATTACAGCAGGATTTCAAATCAGAATTAAATACAGATCCAAGTTAGAATTCAATTTACTCATGTTTCCTTCTAACTAGACTCACAAACTTTTAAGGCTTTATTTATTTTGCACTTATTATGTATGATACATTTGAAGTTTATTCTTTTATATTTTTAAGGTACAGATTTATCTTTTTTTCAAATTCTTTCAATGACCAGTACTGCTCCTTTTATCATGTAATAAAATTTTCTATGTATGTGGTCTCTTTCTGGATTTTATTATATTTTACTGATTTGTCTGCCTACTTATGCACCAAGTCCACACTGGTGCAATTACAGAAACTTTAGAGTATATTTAAAATCGTGGCAGGGCTAATGCTTCATTATTGCCACTTTTATTTCCTAGTTACATTTGCATGTTTATTTTTTCTATATAAACTTTAGTATCAGTTTCTCTATAAAAAATTTAAATGTAATACTTTATTAGGATTATAATCAATGCATAAATTTACTAAGGGAGAAATGACATCTTTAAGATATTGAGACATCCTAAACAAAAACAAAGGTTATCTTTCCATTGTTCAGGTGTACTTTTGCATTTTTAAAAATAGTTTAAATTTCTCTCTTTGAACTGTAGCCATTTCTTGTTGAACTTGTTTCTGAATATTTTATCTCCTTTGTTGTTATTTTAAACATGATTTTCCCTATCATCATATTCTCTAATTGTTACTGTTTGTGTTTATAAGATTTATTGATTCTTGAATGTTAAGTTTAAATAGGCATTTTACCCTAAATTTAGTAAAATATTTTACTATTCTGGTTAATCAAAATAATAAAAAGTTGGTTAATCAAAATAATTTTATTATTTTGGTTTTAGCATTGATTGAGTTTTCATGTATAATCTCATATCATCTGCAAATAATGAAGTTTTAGTTCTTTGTTTTCAATTCTCATGTCTCTAATTGATTTAACTTGTCTAATTGCATTGCTTAATATCTCCAGTACAATGTTAAACAAAAGAGAAATAGTGGGCATTTTTGCTTTGTTCCTGATAATAATAGGTATGCCTCTAATGTTTTCTCACCAAGTAAGATACTGATTTTAAGACCAAACTATGCACTTTAATCTTACAAGCAAATAGCTATTAATCCTACATTCTTGAGTGTTTATGGCAGGAATGGATGTTGAATTTTTTCCAAAGGTTTTTTTCAGCATCTGTATCAGTAATCATAATTTTTCTCCTTACATATAGTAATGTAGTATATTATCCTAATGTGTTTCTTAAAACTGAACAAAGTTTTATTTTTGCAGTAAATTCCACCTGGTTACAATATATTACTCTTATTGTGGTATTGGATTTTGTTTACTAAATTTTATAAGAAGTCATATGTATCATTATCTCATCTTCATCTAAGTTCACTCATTAATTAGTTTATTCAGCTTCACCTGTATCTCATGCAAAGTAAGAGTCCATGACACACATGGTTTAAACTTTCTTTTGGTTTTTAACTAAACTTCCTGCTTATATTGATTCAAACCCTCTTTTATTTTCATCAGGAGAGACGGAAAACAACTATGCTCATGAAACCAAGCTGTTTCAATTGACCCTTCTATCAAATCCAAAAGTAGTCATGGATACTCCCTGGGGCGTGTTTATTAAGAGTGTATTAGGTTCCCATACCCACTTCCAGTACAGCTGAGAGAGCTCACCAAAACCTTGGTTAAATTATCCCATAGGCTCTCTACTGCAAGCCAAAACCTTCTCTACTTTAGAGGGAAAAGTGGAAATTTCTTAGACCCTCAGGTTCAGAGTCACAGTCCAAAAATATTTAAAGACCAGGTATTTATACAAAACCCCTGACTTTTCAGTTCGCATTTCCAACAAAAGAGCAGGTTCTCACAGCGGAAGACAGCAGACCATCTGCCCAGAGTCTCAAGTCAGAAACCTTAAAGTTTGTTTGTTTTTTAACTCCTCCGTCTCTCATTCCAAAAGCACTCTCACCCACGTGGTCCAGCAGCTTATGAAACCCAACATCAAGCACTACTGATTCTACCACCAAAATAAATCTCCAAAATTGATTGTAGTCTCTCAATCTCCCCAGTCACCAACTAAGTTATCCTGCTATAACCTACACTACTAGATTTCCTGCTTTCTACTTCCATATTATTTTTCTATACATTTCTCTGAGTGCTGATTGGAGAATTAGCTGTGGTTGGGAATAACTCATATTGTATTACTGTTTGGAGGCTTTTCATTACGATTCTTTCTGCCTAGCATATCACTGCATCCCTCATTCCTTAGTGTTCACATGACAAGCTTCTTCTCAACGTTAGGTCTCTGCACATGTAGCTTAAATGTCATCTTCTCAAAGAAATCTCCCCTGACCACACCATATGATGAGGTCTGTGTTATTTTCTGTCCCTAAATTTTATTTACTTATTTCATGGCACTTACATAAAGTTAAATTTAATTAACTGTGGGCCTCCCCTCCCACTTCCCACTAAAGTATAAATTGTAGGGGGTACAAAGCCCATACCTGTTTTGTTCACTTCTGACTACAGTATCCCAGCCTCATCCCAGTGCCTGGTGGGTAGTGTATATGTGTTCACTAAATACATATCAAATGAGTAAATGAATGATCTGGGTAGAAAAGACAGCATTTAACTATCCGACTCCTTGATAGAGATGTTTGGTCCCAAGTGGAGGGCAGAGTTGGCAAAGTTGTCTCTCCAACCTGGAAACTCCCAAGAAAGCTGAGAAATGGTCAAAGGTTTGAGTATCCTTTGAGGTGCTTCAGTGCAATCCTAATAGGAGCCAATTTGCTCAGGCCTGGGGAGCTTGCAACAAGTTGAGTTCCCAGATTCACAGTCCTGAACAAGTTCTTCTCAGGAAAATTTAAGTCTAGTGCAAATTAGTAGCTGTTCTCTTATATTTTTCTCTTTTACTCTCTTGAAAAAGCAGTTGTTTCATTTAAAAGAAAAATAAAAACACACAAGAAGACAGCCTAAGGAGTAGAACTCCAAACCCTGAATTTAATTTTTTGGAGCAAAAATAAAGGCATTTAATGACACCAACACTGAGCTCTTGTGTGTGTGTGTGATGTGTTTGTATGTGTTTATACACATGTGTGAGCACCTCTCAATTCTTCCTGACAACCACTTTCAATAAATTCATGTGGCCTCAATCAAAGATGTTGTAGACCACTTTCTTTCTTTCTCACTCACTGTGTAACTTGGGCTATAGGAATTTGGGAGATTCCTTTTGAAGGAACATCTGGAGCCCTGGAGCTGACCCATTAAGCTAACTCTCTCTCCCTCTCTTCTCATCTGCATCTTCCTTTGAAGAGGCTGTTCTGGTTTGAAACTTTCTAACCCAGGATTTCTGGCTCTGAAATATTTCACTCAGTTCTCTGGAGTCATTTACAAATAAACCCGCCAAGCAAAAATCTCATTGCCAGGAACCTACGGTGGCTCCAGCCATCTGTTTATGGAGATCTGGTGTCCTCTGAAATAAAACTGGAGGAAAATCTTTATGGGGGTTAATGTGACTTGAGAGTAAAGATGGTCTCAGATAAGAGTCCCATCACCACATGCTGTAGATGTTGCTCTTCCAGCTCCTCAAGAACTTACAGGAATCAAAAGGAATCCTGGGGAGGAAGGGGGAAGAATATCATGAATATTTTTCCACTGTTATGAAAGCAATAATCTTGGGAAAGTAAAAAATGGATCTAAGATCATACAGAAAAGCAATGAGTAGGAACAGAAGCAGAGACCGGAAAATTTATGATGGTCACTTCATGTGCTTCGCTATGTAAACTAAAGAGTTTTGCCCTTGGGTCCTCGAACCAATCTGCCATGATAAAAGTGATGAAGTCTTTTTTTCCACCAGAGCCCAGCATCCTTCTTTCCAAGAACATTGAGCTTCTGCTGGGCCTCCAGAGAATCCTGTCCAGGCACTGGGCAAGAAACACAGTGTGGCAAATTTGCATTAATGTCTCCAATTATCACTCTTCCCGGTATTGATGCCCTTCTCATGAAATTTTGAAAATGTCTCCCACAGTGAGTGGTTCATAACCTCTACCCTTGAGTTCAGCCATGTGACTGACTTGCTTGGCCACTAAAAGTGACAGTGTGCCAATTCCAAGCCTAGGCTTTAAGAAGCCATGCTTGCTTTCATTTGCTTTGTCATGCTTCCACTATCACCCTGAGAAAGACATGCTTGGGTTAGTCCACTAATTCTGGGAGGAGGATGAGAAACATGTGTAACCAAGTTGACTCAGCCAGGCCCAGCATGGTCAGCCAAACTCCAACCACCCCCCCAGATGTAAGAACAAGCCCAGCCTGCTCCAGCCGAACTCCACAGATGTGTGAGAAATAAATGTTTATTTTTGCCTGACACTGAGAATTTGTGGTTGTGTGCTCCACATCAAAAGTTAACTGATCACAGAACTAAAAATTAAAGCTCTTTAGAAGCTCTATATTTCAATAACAATGCCTTATATTCATATAGCATTCTGAGTTTTTCTAAATATTTTACACAGCATATCTTATTGGGCTTTTATAATAACCCTTTGAAGTGAGTGGGAGAGGTCTTATTTCCATTTCATATTAAATGAGGATACTACGATGCAGAGAAGTAAAATCACTTTACCCACAGAGACATAGCCAAAGAGGAGGAGAAGCCACATCCTTCTCGTCAGTAGCTTTGTATTCTTTTTACCACTGGAGATTGTAGGTAGGGGAGAAAGATAAACATACACGTACCAGCACCACACAATCAGAATATGTTGAAAGGAAATTTGGGTGAAAAAAAAAATATTGGTTGCTTGCTTAATGGACTGGCTTCCTCTGGAGAAAATTCCTGGGAAAAGTGGACCAGACATGACATTTCCAGAAGAATAGACATATAGCATGGTGGGAGGCAGAAGAGACAATAGTCTCCACATTCAAGACAGTATGCACGCATGTATGTAATCTGTTGATATTTGCAATATGCCAGAAAACTTGTGAGACATCTGGCATGCATTATCTCATTAGTCTTCATAACAACACCATAAAGAAGACTGTAATATAACACAATATAATATAACATAAAATACAATCCCCAGAAATTAAGCAATAAAACAAATTGCCAAAGCTTACACAGCAAGTGGCATTGGGTTGAAGCCCAAATTTGTCAGCCTCCTGCATTGGATCTTCTGTCTTCAGTTGAGAGTGAGAGACGTGGGAAAAGAAGCCAACCCAAATAAGCTGAGAAGAGGAAAGAAGTAAGAAATCTGGAGTGGGAGAGTGGCTGGAGGGTGGAAAAACTTTCTGAAGATAATGAACTTCAAAGGGAATCTATTTTGTGCCTATGTTTTAACTCTTGATTATACCATTAGAAACTCGGTGGCTCATAGACCCTCCCTCCCAGTCAGTTGGTTCTATACCATGGCACCCCAAGAGCAAAATAACCCCTTACTCAGCAACATCCCCTTTCTCTCTCCTCTTTCTTATAGCACTTGAGCACCTTTTCTTTTGTGGTGTTGTTACAGTTTGAGACTACATGATATGGAGCAAAGAGCACATGCCTCAAATTTAACATCCCAGGATTCAAAACCTAGCCTGATTTAACATGTGTGTTTCCTTGGTTAAGTGACCTGTGAACCCTGAGAAAGAAACACACCTACTAATGTTCCTGGTGGCTAATTGGGCACAAATTTTAAAAATCAAAACCTAACAGTCATTTCTGCACAGGGCCTCTCACACAAACTGCACTTCCAGCTTCTGGGCGAAGCCTCTGTACTAAACTGCCTGCCAGCACTGTATTTCAGTCATCTGAGCAAGCCCTTATAAAGGTTTCCTGGAATTCTATTTCAACCAATAGGCTTTCCCCATCCAATCAGAACTGCTTATCTCTGACCAGTCAGAGTGACTCTATTCTGACCAATCAGAATAGTGCCCTTAGGCCAATCAAACTGTGAGTATTAAAAGTCCTCATTTGCATCAGGATGGATGACATGGACACCTGCCTGCAGTGTCCGTGGCATTATGGTTGAGATAAGATAAATTCACACGGACTACGAAGTCCTGTGGAGGAAAAGGGATGGCACAGCTACTCTCTCAAGGGGAGAGCACCTTGGAGCAGACTGGCCACTCTCTCAAGAGAAAAGTGTGCTGACCCTTGGCCTTGACAGGCTGTTATTGGCTTTCTAATAGCATACATCAAAGAAGGTTTTCATTCATTATACTTAGATTTGCTTTAGGTAATTACTTTTTACAGATAGCAACTGGAAGGGTTGTTACTGATTACTTCTTACAGATTAACAAGGAAAAAATGTTGCAAATGCCAGGGAACGATGAGTAACAGGTCTGGTTATACATCAGTCCTTGGGAGAATTAGCACAGCCTTCAGGAAGTTACTTTAAAGATATGCAGCAAGGGCTTCCTGCCTGAACTCAGGGCGAGAGAGTTTTACCAAGAGCAAGTCACAAAGTAGCCTACGTATAATGCAGGCCTGATTTCCCACAGGAGAACTTCTTCACAGGTGAGGCCCTGTGTGCTGACTCACCCCCCACTGGTTTTCCACGTGGGTGCTGGGCTACATTTCCACATCTCGCAAAGCGGTTCCCTACAATGGACAAATCAGGGACCAAGAGTGAGGACCTCTGTCTATACAAGCCAGATCCCCTGTGGATCTGATAAGCACGCTTTCCTTTTCCACCAAAAAGTGTAGACTATGTCTTGCTGGCTGCAGTGAAACCAAACATGCTGTAAAGCCGACCAGCATGGCAAAGGATGGGCAAGCAGAGCAGACCAACCTATCACAAAGCAGATGGGCGCAACTCAGAGCACGGCTGTCTAGCTGGAGAGGGGCCTGGCCCCAGAGCTGTTCTGTAGACATGCTCTATCACAACTGAGTTGTTTTGCACTGAATTAAGATTTCCTAGAATTTCTTCAGACTTCTGGCCAAGATAGAGGCATAGGTAGACACACTGTGCCTCCTCACACAACTGAAAGAAGGACAACAATAATTTAAAAACAAAAAACAACCAGAATTACAGAAAACCAAACTGTATGGAAGTCCGACAACCAAGGAATTAAAGAAGAAACATTCATGCAGACCAGTAGGAGGGGTGGAGATGGGCAGCTGGACAGAGAGGACTTATGGCAAGGCTGCTGCGGCAGGACCAGAGCAGGCAAGGTGGTGGTTGGTGGACCCAGTGAGGAGGCAGACTGTGGAGCAGGGTGAGCAAGGCTGCAGCTGGGTCGCAAGGCAACAGCAGGCAGACCTGGCAAGGTGGCGCTGACAAACCGAGTGACCCCACACTTGGGTGCGGAAAAAACGGGAGGAACAACTGGGGAGCAGGATGGACTGTGCAACCCAGAGCCCCAGCACCGGGAAATAAAGCCTCAAAACACTGATTGAAAACACCTGTGGGTGTTGAGGTGTTGGGAGAAACTCCCAGCCTCACAGGAGAGTTCGTTGGAGAGACCCACAGGGTCCTAGAATGTACACAAACCCAACCACCCAGGAATCAGCACCAGAAGAGCCCAATTTGTTTGTGGGAAGCAGGGCAAGTGACTGAAATCCAGCAGAGAGTGGAGCAAGCACCATTGTTCCCTCTTGGACCCTTTCCCCACATACAGCGTCACAACCCAGTGACCTGGGTTGCCCTGCCCTGGTGAACACCTAAGGATCTGCCCCTCACTATGTAACAGGTGCATCAAGACAAAAAAGAAAAAAAGGCCCAAATGAAAAACAGATCAAAGTTCCAGAAAAAATACAACTAAGCAATGAAGATAGCCAACCTATCAGATGCACAGTTCAAAACATTGGTGATCAGGATGCTCACAGAATTGGTTGAATTTGGTCACAATTTAGATGAAAAAAATGAAGGCTACACTAAGTGAAATAAAGGAAAATGTACAGGGAACCAATAGTGATGGGAAGGAAAACTGGGACTCAAGTCAATGGTGTGGACCAGAAGGAAGACAGAAACATCCAACCAGAACAGAATGAAGAAACAAGAATTCAAAAAAATGAGGACAGGCTTAGGCACCTCCAGGACATCTTCAAATATTCCAACATCTGAATTATAGGGATACCAGAAGAAGAAGAGGAAGAGCAAGAAATTAAAAACTTCTTTGAAAAAATAATGAAGGAGAACTTCCCCAATCTGGCAAACAAAATAGACTTCCAGGAAGTCCAGGAAGCTCAGAGAGTCCCAAATAAGTTGGACCCAAGGAGGAACACACCAAGGCACATCATAATTACATTGGCCAAGATTAAAGATAAGGAGAGAACCCTAGGAGTAGCAAGAGAAAAGGAGACAGTTACATGCAAAGGAGTTTCCATAAGACTGTCAACTCATTTCTCAAAAGAGACATTATAGGCAAGAAGGGGCTGTAAAGAAGTATTCCAAGTCCTGAAAGGCAAGGACCTACATCCAAGATTGCTCTATCCAGCAAAGCTTTCATTTAGAATGGAAGGGCAGATAAAGTGCTTCCCAGATAAGGTCAAGTTAAAGGAGTTCATCATCACCAAGCCCTTATTATATAAAATGTTAAAAGGACTTATCTAAGAAAAAGAAGATAAAAATCATGTATAGTAAAATAACAGCAAACTCACAATCATTAACAACCACACCTAAAACAAAACCAAAAGCAAACAACTAGAACAGGAACAGAACCACAGAAATGGAGATCACATGGAGAGTTAGCAACAGGGGAGTGGGAGGAGAAGAAGGGGCAAAGGTATGGAGAATAAGTAGCATAGATGGTAGGTAGAAAATAGACAGGGGGAGGGTAAGAATAGTGTGGGAAATGGAGAAGCTAAAGAACTTGTAAGTATGACACATGGACATGAACTAAAGAGAGAAATGTGGGTGGGAGGGTATGTGGGAGTGGAGGGGGGAAATGGGGCAACTGTAATAACATAATATATTTTAAAAAAAGATTTCCTTCTTCACTGTGCCCCAAATTAGGGATTCTTGTTGGCATTGAGTTGGCATCAAAGACCATGGGTCTACAGGTCTAACTCCTTTGAATCTCAAGGGATATCTACCTCATAGAATGCTAAGGGAACTAAAAGTGATTCCCCATATAAAATCTTTGGCTGATGCCTGCAACATTCAAGTATTCAATAAATGTTAATTTACTCCCAAGCTACTCTAAAGACCCAACTATCTTTTTAGAAGGCCTTAAAGGAGAAGACAGAGGTGGCCAGAAGGGGGGCCAGATTGTGGAGAGCAAGCCACCGCAGGAAAATCTAGCCTGACAATTCTGCCACTCCTGCTGCTCTGTTTCCTGACCACAGCCCTCTCCACTGCAGTGGAGCATGGGGCTGGAAGAGAGGAGAGTGACTTTTAACTTCCTGCATGTGCCTCAGAGCCCACAAGATCCTCTCCTTACAGCTCTAGGTCATGTCTCTTGAAAGGAGAACAAGTTTGTTGACTCATTCACCAGTTGAAGGACAGCTAGATTGTTTCCAGTTTTTTGAGGGCTAGGGGTGGGACAGAAGCGAATCTATAACAGGGCAACAGGAGGCATTCTTCTGAGGATGGAAATGTTTTGTGTCTTGACAGTATTGATGTCAATATCCTGGTCATGGCGCTCTATTATAGTTTTGCAAGGGGGCACTATTGGGGGAAAATAAGTAAAGGGCATAAGGGATCTCTCTATATTATGTCTTAAAATTGCATATGGATCTACATTATCTGAAATAAAAAGCTTAATTTAAAATATATGATACACATACATGCACACTCAGACTCAACAAGTTTATTTTTCCATGCTCTTCCAGGGAGAGGCTCCCAGTCCTCACATCTTATTCCTCCTACCCAGGGGGAGGGATTGGGCCCCGTGGCCCTGTGCTTATTGCCTGAACAAAAGACTTCACTTCTGAGGAGTGCCTACAAGTTTCTGCTAACTCTGTGGAGAGTATTGGTGGTAGGAAGTGCCCACCCCAGCTCTAGGATCAGCCATTTCTCCAAGGACCCCTACTTCTGTTTATTAGAAACCAAGATCTGGGCCTTGGTTGTACTTATTGCTGCTTGGATATCATTGTCCCCAGGTCATCTCAGGGGACAGAGCTAGGAAATATGTGTGTATTTCCTTGGGTAAGTGACCTGCGAACCCATAGATATGTGTATGCATATCTATGTGTGTGCATATATATATACATATATCTGTTTGTATATGTATTCGCATCTATATTAAGCTAAGGATAAGTCATACTGAAGGCACCAACTCTCATCCAGTATCCCATGGATCATTTGAATCTTCATTCTTGCTTAGCTGTAACCAGCCACTCCATCCTCCATCCATTACTTATTTAATCTCAGCATACATGTACAGTAGTTTCAAAATTGTTCCCCCTTAAACCCACAGGAAACAACTTTACCAACTAGACTATAATGCTTGTGTACATATTTAGTCTTACAGTCTACGTTCATTTCTAAATTTACTCCTGCCATTGCCTTTTCTCCCCACCCTCCTCAGTAAGGTCATGTCATACATTCATCATACAGTGAGATTCTTCTGTCACTGCCCCTCTTTCATCCTAGAGTGTCCTGATCTCCTAAATGAATTTCTTTAATGCCATTATATTAAAGTTTACTCTTTGTGTTCTAAATGCATAGTGTCATGAATCCACATTTATATTATCACACAGAACAGTTTTACTTAAAAAAATAAAATAAAACAACACATACTTCATTGATTCAAGCCCAACCCCAACCCCTTGGCAACCATGGATTCATTTTTCATCTCTCTAGTTTTGTCTTTTGCAGAATATCATATAAATGGGATGCAGGGCAGCCTTTTAAGACTGGCTTCTTTTGGCAATATCCATTTTAAAATGTATCCATGTTGTTGTAGATAGATAGTTCCTTTTTTTAAATCACTGAATATATTAAGTCCATTGTATGGGCATACCACAGTTTATCTATTCACCTATTGAAGGACATTTTGGTTGTTTTTGCTTTTGGCAATTATAAAAGCTGCTATAAACATTGTCATAGAGGTTTTTATGAGGATAAAAGTTTTCAAATCAGTTGGGTAAACTCCTAGTAGTGCAATTGTTTGATTGTATGGTAAGACTATGTTCAATCCTATAAGAAACAGCCAAACTATTTTCCAAACTTGTTGTAGCACTTAGCATATTCCTGCCATCAATGAACAAGAATTCTTGCTGCTCTGTATCCTTGTTAGCAACTGGCGTTATCAGCTTTTGAGGTCTTAGCTATTCTAATAGTTGTGTAACAGTAGCTATTTAAGTTTGTATTTCACTATGGTAGGTAATGTTGATCATCTTTTCAAATCTTTATTTACTATTTGTAATCTTCTTGGGTAGGTTGTTTGTTCAAATTTTTGGTATTTTTAAAAATTTTGTTGTTTTCATATTATTATTGATTTGTAAAAACTCGTGTTTTGGAATACTAGTCCTTTGACACACATATGTATTGTAAATATTTTTCCCAATCTATGACTTACCTTTTCATTTTCTAATCAGTTCTTTCAAAAGACCATTTTAATTTTTAATTAATTGGTTTCCTTTTATTGTCCTTGTCTTTTGCACCTTATCTAATTGTATTTTCCTATCTCAAATCTGCAAAATCTTTCCCCTGTTTCTTTATAAAATTTTTATAAGTTCTAGCTTTGACATTTAGGTTACAATCCATTTCAAGTTAATGTCTTTCTATGGTTGAAGAAAGGGTCTTTTTTTTTTTTTCCTATATAGATACCCAACAACATCAGCATCATTTGTTGAAAAGACTGTTCTTTCTCCATTGAATCACGTTGGCACCTTTACTGAAAATCAGCTGACTACGTGTGTGTATTAATCTCTGGGTTCACCAGCTCTGTCCCATGGATCCATGTCTCCTCTTCTGCCATAATTGCACTGTCTGGAATACTGTATCTTCACAGTAAGTCTTCAAATAAGGTGACATAAATTCTCCAACTTTATGCAGCTTCTTCCTCAAAATTGTTTTGTTATTCTAGATACTTTTCCTTTTCATAAAATTTTAGAATCAGCTTGTCAGTGTCTAAAAAAATAGCATCTATAGATGAGTTTGGCAAGAATTGACATCTTAAAAATATTTAAGGGAGGCTGGGACAACTGTTATAGCATAAACAATAAATGTTGAACTTTCAATATTTTCAAAAAAATTTAGTGTTTCAATTCATAAATAGAATGTCTTTCCTTAATTTTATTTTTAAATATCTTTCAATAATGCTTTAGTTTTTAATTTTCATTATACAAGTTTTTATAAAGTTTGTTCCTAGATATTTTATCAGATATTATTATAAGTGAACTCTGTAATTCTCAGTGCCCAAATGTTCATCACTAATAATAGAGGAGCAATGATTAAAAATATAATTTTTAAATATTGACCTTGTCTTCTGAGGCATTGCTAAATTTACTTATTAGTTCTAGTAACTCTTTTATGGATTCCCTAGAATTTTCTACACACATAATCATATTATCTTTAAATGAAGACATTTTTACTTGTAATGGTCTGGTGTCATTTTATTAGTTTATTAGAATTAATTGCTTTTAAGATAAGTATGAGATGAGCAATGATATGTGACTCATTAAAACACTCACGAGAAGCCAGGCCATTTAAGTCTGAATCTAGAAAACCATCATAATCGACATTTCAGGGTTAGTGCCCAGGATTTGCAGCTTTACAGATCCATTTAGATACCAGCTTTGTCAACTGAGGCTTACAATGCAGCAGCAAGTATCACCAGGTCCCAAAACCCTGGATCAAGAAACACAGAAGCTCCAAAGCAAGCACATCCAGACTTCATCTTGCCAATTCTCATCTCCTTTTCTTTTTTTCTTACCCTTTTCATGTCTCCCCACCTGCCTCCCTTTCCTTCACTTTTCATCTCTCCCTTCTTCCACTTTCCTTTCTTCCCCCTGCCCTTTTCTGTTAATGCAATCCCTCCATTTCTCCCCCAAGCTGTGCTCATACTCTAACTAGCAGAAATGTCACATCAGTTCTCTTTCCATGGCTGGTTCCTTTTCTTTGTACAGCCATACCCAAGGGGTGTCCCCTCTTTGCTGTCCTAACTAACTCGATCCTGTTCTCTCCCAAACGCTCTGGCTGTCTTGTCAACTGCTGGGTAGGCTGGGAGAAAATGCTCTGTTCTGCTGCGAAGTCTTTCATTGGTGTAAGTCAACCTAAAATTCCTTCCTCTTATTCTCTTAAATATGATTTTGTTTTAACCATACAAGAAAGTGATTCTCAAATCTAAGAGAGCATAAGAGGATCCATTATGTCTCAATGGAGCCTAGGAATCTACTTTTTTAACAAGTCTCTCCCCCTTCACCAGGTAATTTGGACACAGATGGGATGTGAACTACATGTTGAGAAAAACAGTGATGTGGGAAAAGGTAGGAGGAGGGTGGAGGGGGCTCTTTCCAATGTGCTAAACAAAATGAGACCCAAGGCCTGACATCTACTCCCAGACCCATTCCTCTGGCAAACCACCCGGATCGTTAATCATGCCTCAGATTCTGATATGGAAAATGGAGTTAATAACATCTGCCTTATATATTTCATAGAATTATGAGACTCCGATAATGAATCTGAAAGCTTTTTGAAAAAGTGAACTGTTGAATACATGCAATAGTAATATATAGGTCTCAAAGCACACATAAACCTCAAAACTTCCTCTGTTACTGAGAAGAAGCTTTTGAACCTACTATAAATTCTGAAGGAAGATAGTCAAAATGGCATTGCAAGCTCCTTCACGGTGGATATAGGCTATATTAATCCTTCTCACATTAATTACATATGAACCACCAGGGGGTCTTATGAAAGGGCAGATTTGGCTCAGAAATATGGTCTGGACCCTGAGACTGTCTTTCTAACAAGCTCTCAGATGATGCTGATACTGTGGGTCAATGAACTTCACTTTGAATAGTGAAGGGGTTTATTCTCTAACTAGAAAAGTTAGAGAAGGATGGGGTGGGTTTCCAAGAAAAGGTGTGATTCGGTTTGGCTCCTGAGAGAGGGTGAAGGGTGAACAAAGAGCAGAGCTCAGATGCTCCCGAGTCTCATTCTAGAGGAGGCCCTGGCACTCTGGTGTTAAAGAAAGAAAGGCCTGTCTTCCAATGAGGCCTCTGGGAACATGCAGCGGGAGAAGAGGTTAAGGGGCTCTGCTTCTCCACCTTTCTGAGGAGGAACTAACGTCAACAGACAAGGTTCAGAGATGACAGGACTATGAAGTCCCTGGAGAACACAGCACTGAAAGCTCAGGAAATTTAGTTTTAAAAGAGAGGGGTCTTGCCCTGGCTGGTGTGGCTCAGTGGATTGAGCGCAGGCTGTGAACCAGGCATCGCAGGTTCGATTCCCAGTCAGGGCACATGCCTAGGTTGCAGGCCATGTCTCCCAGTAACCGCACATTGATGTCTCTCTCTCTCTCTCTCTCTCTCTCCCTCCCTTCCCTCTCTAAAAATAAATAAATAAAATCTAAAAAAAAAAAAAAAACCCTCCCCTTCCCTTAAAAAAAAAAAAAGAGAGGGGTCTTTTCAGTGACCAGGCTGTGAGGAAGCTCCAATAGGGTAGATTTGTCCTCACTGGCGTGATAACACTCTTTGCTAAACCCATGGGAAGACCGTATAGACGTTTTGCACAGCACAGGGAGATGTACAGAAAAGCAAGTGTAAGGTATTTACATCAGAAAGAAATGCAAACATCTAGGGTGGCTTTTTTTTGCCTCACAATCAAGTCTACTCTCCACTGTTCTTCACCCTGCATTTCCCAGGGAACCTGAGCTTTATGGGGCTGTTTCATTGGATTTCCTTGCCTTCACGCCCTGGTTGGGTTCCGCATTGGGAAGCACCAGCAGGAGATCATAGAAAAGGAGAAGCATTTACTCACTGGATAGTCCCCTATGAACCATGGGCTGAAAGTCACAGCTCCTGCCAGGCACTGCTCTGCTTCCACTACTGCTATCACGTCTGGCTTCTGGAGACCACTGCTGCCCCAGAACCCCTTCAGGCCTTTGTGCGCTAATAGCACTCACAGTTGCCAGCCCTGGGTTGCTTCACCATCCCTTGTTAATTTCCTTTCAACTTCCCCCAGTTTGTAAACAGTCCCTTTATTTAAACTCTACCCTGGTGTTTCATTTCCAGACCTATTCTGATGCAATATCCACAATCAGAACATTCTTACTGTATATCTTATGATAATTGGGAAGTGCCCTGTACTTAAATGGCTGTCATGAGAATGGGAATACTGGAGGCCAAGGGTGATTCAAAGCTATCAAAATTAGTGTAGAAAGAGTGAATTTGGGAGAAGAAGCTGAGGCATGTGAGAGCTTCAGGATTAATTAGGGGAAGTAAAATAGTACAATAACCTGTGAAGGCAACATTAGGAATTGAAGCTCTCCTGTCTCCTGCTGTCTTCACATACCCTATACTCCCACTTCTGGTGGTCATCTTTAGACAACTGAGATTTCCTGAAGGCTAAGGAAATCAACCTCCTGGTTTCTCCATCCACATCAAAAGGCTGGACTCTGGGCAAGACCTCTGCAGCTCAAACCCACGTTCACACTAGTGGGAAAGAGGATCACTGTGCAGGGTCTTCAAATGTGTAGCTGAATGGGATGCATTCTGGGAGAGGTAGATGCACAAAATGCTGGGGCATTGGTCCATCCTGGGAATCCAGGGGCAGGAATTGAAATCTGGAACTTTGGTGCTTAACTATTTGAGTTTGAATTCAAGTTCTGCCTCTTCTTGCTGTTTGATCTTTAGCCATTTTGACCTTTTGGCTCTTTTTGAATGCTGGTAACCTCATACATGAAGAGTTGATAATAATTTAACCTATCTAAAACACTTGGAGAATTAAATGATGCAATTCATGTGCTGGATATAATTCATATAATTCACTTAGCACAGTGCTTGAACCAGTAAACACTCGATAGGCTGGTATTCACATCATCACTGTGCTGCAATCTTCATTATCAACATTGTAATCGTTTAAGTGACATAGATGATTACAAGGATGAAGACAGACCAGCTTTCTGCAAATCCCACCTGAATTTTATAATCCCATTTACCCATTCTGCCCAAATTAGAAGTTTCTTCATTTTATTCTTCCCTGAGTCTCCAAGACAATATGGTCTGACCTGCTCAAGGTTCTGAGGAAATTTGGGATCAGACAGTGGAGAGAGGTAGATAGGGACCTTGTTTTGCCTGAGAAGCATTTCCCAGGACACACTAAGGGCAGCAGAGAAGGAAGCCCCAAGCAGGAAGGGAAGGGCCGCTATAAGAGAAAACTTTTTCTAAACGTAGGTAAGGGATATGTAGCCTCTTATTTCTAGGGACAAAACTATGTTTTTTTGTGAAGATCTTCCATGTGCACCTGTAATGGCTCCCTTACTTTGTGAGTAGTCTATGACAAAGAAGTTGGCCCCAGGTCTTGAACTCGTAAAGTTATATTCCTCATCCCAATGTCAAAATACCAGGGTGAGTAAGTGAAAGGAAATTTCTGTCAAGGACCTTTGCTGTGGGTGAGAATGCTTCCCATAGGCTGAGCCAGCTGACCTGCTAAGCTCTGAATTCATCTTGGCTTGTGCCTCTAGTCTACACGTCCGCACATCTGTACATTTGGGAAGCTCAGGAAAAAACTAAAGTAGGACAAGATGCCAGGAGACTCCGGAAGAATCAAGACTTCTGGTGTTTTTTTCTTGTCCCTCCCAGGCTGATAGAAAGGTCTGCCTCCTTCAGTAGCTATAGCTTCCTTTGACTGCAAGGCAAGAAAGCCTTGTTTCCCTGAGGATTCTCCTCTGAGCACATTCTCCAGCAAGCTTCCAATAGAATGGTAAGGAGAGGTAACTTTGTACAATGCTTCCCACTTTATAGGGCGGCCAAGAGGATTAATTGAAATAAATGTGTTTGAAAGGGGCTTGGTAAAATGCATATTATAGGTACCATTTTACATACCCAGAAGCTGAGTCATCATGGAGTAAAACAACATGGCCAAGGTCACGTAACAGGCAAGTGGCAGCATCACCATTTGAACCCATGTATCCCAACTCCAACTGCTATGTTGTTTCCTTGTCGTCACCTGCATTAGAGGTTCTACCATGACTCCCGCTCATCTGTGTGGATGGACTCTTATTTCCACTGTCCCCTTTTGAGTATTTGCTGTGTACAGACCTAAGATTGTTTTTCTTTTTTTCCCATGGGTTTTATCTCTTCATCCGGCTAATAAGCCCCATGAAGAAAAAAATTTACTTACATTTCTTCTTTCTCCAGTAGAGTCAAATGCATATCTGTGGGCTGATAAATACTTTGACCCATTCAGCCAGGGATATAGGAGCCAAGACACTTCTTTCTATGACATCCAAGAATGACATTCCAGCAGGTTAGGAAGAAGCTTGACTGGTCTGGAAAACCTGCCTTGGCCCGTGTATACAATGAATGCCAGAGTGAAATCAGGCCATGAGCCTAAATAAATGGAAAATAAACCCTCTGCCTTGTCATTAGATTCCTTTTTACTAGTGTGTTCCTTGGAATGTGAAATTATAACTTCTTTCTTTTTCTTCTCCCCTCCTTATTCATCTTATTTAGGACATTTTCTTTCTCCTGTTTGTCCTCTCTCTTTTTCCTTTTTTATTTCTCATTTGTATCAACGTTTTTTCTGTATCATTCCTTCCAACAAGCCATTGCCACCCAAAACTAGGTGCCTAAGTAACATATGCTAAAAGCCATCACCTAGCCAGCCCCCTGAATCCACAATAACTGAGAACTTTAGAGTGAAGCTCAAGGGCACCCAGTCTCTGCTATTTTAATTAATTCATTAAATGGATTATGATTTTTATTGTTGTTGCTTCTGTTTTCCATTTATGGTTTCATTCAATCCCATTATCCTAGGGCTGAAACTAAACAGTCTTGAGAACATGAGTTAGTTACTTTAGAAGACATAAACTAAACACCAAATAACTTATGTCTATCTGAATATTTCTAATTTCCCATATAAAAATAATTAGTACTATAAGGTTTCATTGAATGAATGCCAGATGACTAGAGAGAAACACATTTCTTCTCCAGGCCAGAGTGTAAATGTCTGTGCCTTGGCCATAGATGGCAAGTGGTTCCTGATTCCTGGTCCATGTGCACTTATGTGAAGGTAGTAGTGGGAAGAGTGATATTGAGCACAGAGGGGATTGCAGGTATTTACATGGTCAAGGTTCAGAGGAACAGGACCTACAACATGTCCTCTTTGTCTCCTCACTCTTGTCACAATGATTAGAATGCCATAGTGAGGAGGAAAGGCAAAGCAATATGGGGCCCTGGACCTCCATTGCCACAGTGGAGTAGCAGGTGATGAAGTCTACTAAGGCTGACCCAGGAAGAGGCTGGAGTTAGGGGTTTGTGACAGGAAGTATGCATGCTAAAATGTCTACAAGAACTCCATATGGGAGTGGTCCAGGAACACAGGGGATCCTACTGGGGGTGGCAGTAAAATGCACAAAGTAACATGGTAGATCCACATAAGTATTCAGTGATCCAGGAGCAGGGACAGAAACAGAACTAGTCAGGGCAAGGGGAGACCACCAGGATTGAGGACTGAAGAAAAGGGATTGTGAGCCAAGAGAAACACTTTAAGATGCATGGTTAAGAATCTTTAAATAACTGTGGAGAATGAGAGAAATACCCAAAGAATCAAAATGAATAAATATTTTCTCAATTTTTAAAATAAGAGTGGATTCCAGAAATCAAAATGTATATGCTTGGCATTAACAATGTATACCTTGAATTTTTTTCCATAAGTCAAACAAGTGATTAATGAGCCTTTATAAAAGTAATTGATGATCACTGCAAGCCAGATGCACTCACTGAGAAAACCCAAGTCAGACTAGTATGTGTATTTTAATAAATAACAGGTAGGTTGCAAGAATGCTATCAACATAGGGTAATGAGGTTTTATCACAACTTAATCTAGGTGCTTTGATACACATATCTATGTATTTATACATATTGTATATGTATAGATGTGTAGAAGCTTTGTATATTATGTATGTGTTATGGTTCTTTTGTATTGAATACAATAGAAATAAAAATAAACTAAATAATAAAATCCTTCTATTTTCTTTTTTTAATTGTTGTTCAAGTACAATTGTCTCCATTTTCACCCCACTACACTCCCCCACCCCAGTTATCCCCACCTCCCACCCTTGAGCCTACTCCCTTTGGCTTTGTCCATGTGTCCTTTATATGTGTTCCTTAATGGCCCCTCCCTTATTACCCCCTATTATCCCTCTATAAATGGAACCTAATCAACAAAACAAATAAGCAAGCAAAATACAACCAGAGACACTGAAATAAAGAACAAACTGACAGTAGCCAGAGAGGAGGGGGGAGAGGGATAGATAATAAAATTCTTAGGTATGGTTTCCATATGTATATAAAGAACAGAGCATTTGACCCTGTACTTCTCTTCCTTAGAAGTGGAGGAGTATCTGAACTTGGAGGTATCTTCCTTTTTATTGAGCAATAGAAACTCAGTTTTGACAATTAATATAGTTGGCCACAAAGACACAGTATTTGGTATATTCCTACTAAACACCAATGTTATGTGTAATGTAGGAAGGAAAATTTCATTTATGGAAAAGTGATATCTTCAAATAAAAAACTCAATGATGTATTGTAAGTATATTTGGGGATTGGGAAGGAATTTCCAATATTATTCAATGATACCTTTAGTTTCCCATAAACACCACCACAGCAAACAAACAAGTACCAAGAAATCCTGTGAACAGACCTAAGCCAAGTCTTGAACACTATTATGTTGAAGTGCTTGCCTCCTGCTTCACAGACTACAGCGCGGCTGACACTGCTGAATGACACCCTCAGATCACAGTGTCACTGCCCTGATCAGCTGAGTGCTTGGTATCTCACTGCTCCTCTCACTTCCTTTTAAAAATATAAACAAATACAACATGGTATATTTAACTGGTATAAAATACCTGGAGTCAGGATTTCCTCAATCTGTGCTTGGAAGATATTCAGCATTTATCTCAGAAGGTGACATTGATTAGGTAAGACAGAGGAACTTGAATTCTAAAATTAGTTTCCAGTGGTTTATATGAAAACAATTCAGATCTTTCTTAGCTACAAGCTAAATTTGAGCTCAGAACATGACCTGGCCACTAGGAAAAAGTCAAGTCCCAGGCAGCAATAATAAAAGTGGATTTACACGATGGAGGGAAGTGACAGGTTTAGCACCACTTAGCTCCCATCTAAGTTAAGTGAAAGGTGCCTCATTTAGAAGGGATATTGACAAACCTGAACATATCTGTATGTCCAGGTTGGCCAGTCTTTTTATGATAGCAATGGAAAGAGATGAAGACTACAGGAATGATTAAGAAGAGGCCCGATGGTATCTTCAAATATTTCAAGGGTAATAATAATTATATAATAATAATAATTATTATTACTACTACTAAAAATGAGACCTGCCTCATGAGACATGAATTCTTGTCACCTGTAAGTATTTAACAGATATAAGCTCCTAAAATATAACACTTTTCCTTTATTTTATACACTGTATTATATAACAGCAACAGCAATAGCTAATGCTATGCCCCAGGCACCTTTCAAGTAGTAAACCATTTAATCCTCGTGACATCCTGTAGTCTCATTTTAAGAATGGAGAACATGAGTCACAGAGAGGTGAATGACTTGCCCTTAGTCACATGTCTACTCACTGAAGGAGTTCAGTTTCAAACCTTTCTCCTATATCCTTGTATTTATTCTCTGGAAATTATTTTAGGAAATAAACATTATTCTCTCTAATTTTCAGAGAAAAAACTTGAAGCTGGTATAGTGGAACCTCAGACTGGAAGAGCATTAGAGCATGAAGGGACCTTATAGACCAACTGGTCTGAAGAAGGTATAATTACACAGAGAGGAAGAAATTGACCCAGAGACATTTTTTAAATTGCCCAGCTGGTGAGGTTTTGAGCCAAGGTTAGAACCCAAGGTTTCAGATTCACAGTGCAGTTCTCTTTCAATGTCTCATGATGATCCTCATAGTGAAGAACATGGTGCAGAATAGCCCGGTCAAGCAGCAGGGACTAGCCAAAGGGACCAGTCGTGTCCCTCCCACAGGTCAACATCTGGAGATTTAGAGGGTGGCAGTGTGTTAAAAAAACAAACAAACATGGCAACCTCATGGAATATAATACATGCCGCTACCCAGGGAAAGGAGGCAGGCCAATAGGCGGAAAGTGAACTCCAAAGGCTTCATTTGCATCTGATGGCTTGAGGATGTACTGCTTGAGGATGTACTACATGAGGATGCCAAGGTATAATAGGGGTGGCTGGTGTCACCTAAATATAGACAGCAGGATGGAGCTATGGGAACAATTTACTTCTAAACCCCAACGTCTTTCTGGCACCACCCTGACATCATTTGTATGTTTTAGACTTAATTTATTTGTCCAAGGTAAAGGGTGATCCCTTTACCCAGACTCAGCCAGAAGAGAATGACAAATCTCTAACCGTTCCTCTACCATCAGTTGAAGTGGACAGCGGTTCTGCCTGCCCAGCATCGCCCTGCCCTGAGAACAGCAGCCTTGTTTCCCTTAGGTGAGCCATCCTGCAGCTTGGGAGAGGCTGCTCCTAACTCCTGTTCCTAGCATTGGGTGCCTTGATGAGTCTGGACTAATAAAAATATCCTGTTGCACTGACCATAGTAAAGTACTTCAGAGGAGGCCCCATGAGCCAAGGTAGGCAACTGAGATCCACCCCCACCCACCAAGACTTTGGTTGGACTGCTTTGAAAGAGGCATTCTCTCTATTCTTAGGGTTTTCTAAGCTACAGGGTGGTGCTGTTAGAAGGCACCCTTGTCTTCACTTGAAAAATATCTGCCTGAGAATGAAGCCAACACAGAGGAAAACAAAACAGCGAACATGAATGTTGAGAAACTGCAGCCATCTGTGCCAAACTCAGTTGCACTCCTGGACTCTCCAATTCCAGTGGCCATTAAAAACTCTGATTTTGAGTTGGAGCTGGGTCTCTATCCCGTACAACCCAAGAATCGTGACAATTTCAGTTTTCCACTATTAAACCCTCAAGAGGAAAGGGGATGTGTTTGTGAATGGAGGTCTCTCTAGAATAGCCTTAGCTCCCTTCAGTCCTTCCTGATCCTCACCAATGAACGTTTCAGTCTCCATTATCCCAACAATATTAGGGCTTAAGAAAGTTTTCTATATCATCCTTCTGAGTTTACGTGAGTGTGTAACAAACTTACTCAAACAGATGAGACTCTGCTATCTTTTTAAAAATGAAGGCACTTCCAAAAGGAGTATTTCTAAGATCAGCAGAGCTGGACGCTATAAAGTGTGTTTGAATATGCCAGTCCTGTAGCCAAGGAGCTCATGCTGAGAAAAATAATGAAAGTTTAAGACATTATGAAAAAGGGGCACAACTCCTCTAGATGTTCACATATGATGTTGGGTTAGGCAGGGTGTGAGCATGAGAAAGACAGATGGAACATTCTCTGATTTGGTGTTAACATGGGAAGCATTTTGAACCATCTCTTAAGGGAAGGGAGGGACACTGTGACAAATGGGAGGGTGGAGGCCAGTTGGAGGACATATGCAGAGAGCCAGCTAAGTCATGTGCATTTTCTGAACTAAAGGGGTTTAGGGGTGATTTTACCACCAACCCCAACTCTCATAATTTCATTCTCAACTCTCCCTCGTAGGACAGAGAATAAACAAAATGCAAAATGGACTTGAGACCAGTATCAACACTCAAGTATATTGAGCATAAAATTAACAGCCACTAAAAAGGGACAGACATTCTCAAGGAAAAAACTAGCAGGGTGGCCATTTAACCCTAACCAAGTCAACTGAGAAGTCTCTGCTGACGCTGTTCTAACAATGTTAGAGTTCTCCCGGAGCCCCTCAAAATGTGTGTAGGGTGAGCAAGGTGTGATGAGTTTTATTGTGTTTCCTTAATTAAAGCAATTTCTAGCCTCAAAAGAACACAGGGTACACCCTCCGTGGCTCAGGCACAATAAACCCTGATGACTTGAAGTTCTTTTTCCATGACTACATGTAATTCTGAGCCCTAGCTCCTTAGGAAGGAAGAGTTCAGAAAGGTCTATAGTGCCCCATGATTAACATATAGCCCTAAAAAGGACTTTTACTTTTAGTCAAAAACTGGTGTCCTGCTTTGGAAAGAGGGTGGTTGACCCAGCAGGCCAGAAGAATGGGTTTCCTCTCTTGTGGGATGTTGTGTGCCCACTGAAATGACTTGCTCTCCACACTGCCCACCCAGAGGAAAAGCAATGGCATCAGGAAGAAATAACCCAGATCCCAGCCAGACCCCCTGGTCTGCTTGTTTACACAGTGATAAACATCTGGTCAACACAGGAAAATCCTCTTAATCCCAGAGTTGTTGTCTTACTTATCTCTGATGTGGACCCTGCTCTTGAGTTTAGAGACTTAAAGGTCAATGTCTATAAATGAAACCCAGTTAACTAGTCAGCCAGTCTCAACCAAACTTCCAATTAGATATATTTTAAAATCCCATAGTTAAAATTTTTCAGTTTATACCCAGATTTTTGGCTTTAGGTATAGCAATGATTAATTCATTTTACTTCTACCCCATTTGATCATACTGTCCACCCATCCTAACAACCATATATAATTCATGCTGGGTTGATACAGTATAACTGTGCTCTTCAAACTTTCAGACGAAAAGTTTTCTCGGATGATATCAACAATAGGCTAGATTAAATGGGTGTGGAAAGTGGAAGGAATGGGATAGTTTATTTAACAAACAGGGTGAGACATAATTGATTATACAGAGAAAAAGAATTTAGATCCTTATTTCACACCATATGCCAAAACAAATTGCTATAGATTAAAATCGCTATAGAGAAAAATAAATAACTATTGTATGTGAAATTATTTGATTGGAAATGGAGAAGATGCTTTAACAGTATAAAATTAAATAGTATTTTTAATAAAAATAGATAAATATGACCATCTGAAAATGTTAATATCTTTAAGTTAAAAGTAACTCATGCACAAAATTAAAAGATAAGTCACAAAATGGGAAAAATTTTGCAAGGGCTGCAGATAAGTAACAAGATAGGGTTAACATACACAGGATGGAACAAAAGTAGGTTTACTATAGTTTTTATGAAAAATTATATAATTAACAAATAATAATACAAGGCTAAACTCTTTGTTTTGCATAATCACAACTATAAATCCCCCTTTTCCCCCATGCTGTATAAAGGTAAGGAGCTTAAAAATCATTAAAACAAAAACCCTCAAGAATACAGCACAAAGGATGAAAAAATTAATTCATAAGAGATTAAATAAAAGTAGCCAATTAACACATGGAAGAAAACTTCAATGTCATTTATAATTATGAAGCAGCAAATTGAAATAATAGTGTCCTAAATTCGTCCCTCTCGTACATGGTGGTGAGAGTAAAAATTAGTACCAGAATATGCTTTCTGAAAGTGATAAATACTTCAAATGGCTTTAAAATGTGACTACACTTGACCCAGCAAAGCTGTGTGTGATGGAACACAAGCTACTAAGAAAGAGGTCACTAACCAGGGGTGAGGTTACTTACTTGAAGCAGGGTACCAGAGCCTGCTGACTGACCTGGCACTGCATCTCACCCCCTGCAGGGCAAGAGTGCTGGCCTGGAGCTTTGGCGTTCTAAAACCCGGGTGGCTGTGCCTTGGTGTTCTTGTAGCTGCAGATGGCACGTGGCTAGGATTAGAAGACCCAAAGGCCCTCTGCCTTGACCCTCTCACTTGATAGATGAGCAAGGCTGTATGAATAATAACATGCCCAATGACTCACTGTAAATTCATAGCAGAGTTTGTATTCTTGTCCCACCCTCATAACTCCTAACCCAGGCTCCTGCCACTCTTCAAGCCCGTATGTTCCATTCCAGCTAGTCAAGCTTTTGAATAGTGTGGTTCATGGTCCATCACCTGGTTTTCATTAATAAAAATTGGTGCTTTGTAATTATCTGTCAAAGTGCCTATGGCTATGTTTTTTGGCTCCAGTCATTTCTGGTAAGAAATTAATAGGGAGGGTCCTGACCAGCAGTGGTCTAGAGGTGCCACTGCAGAGTAGGAAGTGCTTGGGCAGGTTTTCTCCCCACACAAAATAAGTAGTTCGAAGTAACAATTTTAAAATACTCTCTCCAAATCTATCTTTCTAATTTAAGTATTTTCTAAAAGCCTTGTTATTTTTTTTTAAATAGCATAAACTATGTAAGTGGGCTATCTAGAAAGACATCAAGAAAATTCAAAGCCCCCAAAGCAATCATTGTTCAAGTATAGGTTTGGAAGCTAACTCAAAAAATAAAACTGGAGGTTAAAGGCATTTTCTTCAGCTGAAAGGGGTTAGGGTT
Organism: Tonatia bakeri; assembly: GCA_004024845.1. Taxonomy (NCBI): domain Eukaryota; kingdom Metazoa; phylum Chordata; class Mammalia; order Chiroptera; family Phyllostomidae; genus Tonatia; species Tonatia bakeri. Next base: position 81,484 of record PVIA01006483.1, read on the forward strand.
AAAACTCTTGAACCTTGTTTTAGCACCAGCTGACAACATTTGGCTAGCAATGATCATAAAGTAAGGCAATGGTATACTTCAGATCAGTTTTGTTCCAGAGAAACCTAATATGAGCTACATTTATAATTTTTAATGTTCTAGTAGACACATTTAAAAAGTTAAAAGAAACAGGTAAAGTTAATTTTAATAACATATTTTACTTTACCCAATATATCAAAAATATTATCATTTCAACATGTAGCCAATATAAAAATTATTAGTAACATATTTTGCATTTTTTCTTACTAATCTTCAAAACCTGGTATGTATATTATACTTAGAGCACATCTTCATTCAAATGGTTAAGCCTTTTTAGAAATACTTGATCTATACTTAGAACTTATAAAACTTACAGTTGAAATATGATCAATTTTTTCAAACACACATTGAAGAGACCCAAGATGGCAGTGGAGTAGGTGAATGTTACACTTACCTCCTCCCAGGACTAAACTGGAATTATAAATAAAATATAGAGCAATCAACCTAAATAAATAACTGAACACTAGCTGAAAAGAAGTCTTATAACCAAGGATTTACACAAGAAGCCACATTGAGACTGGTAGGAAGTGTGGAAATGTGAAAATGTCTGGCCTCACTCCCATGGGTGGTGGCTGAGATTCTGAAAGAATATCTTAGCTGCAAAAGTTCTCCTTGAGAAGCATGGGATCTGAACCTCATGCCAGGCTCCCAACCAAAGCACTAGAGCCGGGAAGAGGCACCCAAATAACACCAGGTTATGAAAACCAGTGGGGGTTTTGTCCACCAGGTAGACAGGGGTGCTAGAAAGATAGGTGCACTCTTAAAAGGCCAATGCACAACATTTCATCTGCAGCCACTCACCCTGGGCTCCAGAGGCCAGAGGGCAGAGCAGACTAGAGTCACATGAGAAAAGATCGGGGTTTGTGGCTCTGGGAAGAAAGCTGAAGAGATAGCTGCCAGGATACCTGTGCTGGGCCACTCTCCCATACTGCAGACACCATGTTCCTGGGTGGATCACTCACCTCCATATAGCATCAACCTGGAGAAAAGCAATAACTCCACCCTCTGGACTCCCTGTAGCCCCACCCTGAGGAGCTTGCACCCTCCGGAAAAGTCAGCTTCCTGGGCTGGGGTGTAGAGGTCTGGGCAGACTCAGGGTGTCTGTGGCAGAATTGTGTGGTTTTGAGTCAGGGGCCATTCTTCCCACTTTCCTGTGAACATGACTGGCACTCTCCATCACTAGAGATCCATTAGCCTCACTCTCAGGGCTTCTGGTGGCCTCATCCTCCCTATTACTGGTGGCTCTGCCCTGCTGAGGTTTTGGAAGAATCCAGGACAAGACTCAGTTGTTTGGCTCTGGGGCAAGTGACAGTCACCTCACCTTCTTCCAAGCCAGACTGATACTTAGCCCTCACCAGAGACCCACTAGCCCCATTTTCTTGACTCTAAGCAGCCCCACCTGCTGAGATAGAGCTCCTGGAAGAATCCAGGACAGATTGGGTTGTGTGGCTCTAGGATGAGGCCCATTTTCCCCTCACATGCCCAAGCAATGCAGAACCCTCCTTTAATACACCCAGGCCAAGCAGTAGCAGCCACAAACTGTGGTTCACTTTGTAGCTCCAAACAGGTTGTCCAGGTCTATTCACAGGCAGTATGTGACATTGGCTATACCAGAATCCCTCCTAAGAGGCCCAGAACAAGCACATCCAGTGACCTGCTTCAGAAAACATCAGAGCAAGATTCAATTAGTTTCACAACTGGTATATTCAAAGGGAGATCTTGGCAGGCATCAAACTCTATTGTGGTGAGTTTTACTTTATGTAGTCAGCACCTGCACAACAGCTCATATACAGGTTGACCCTCACAGCCATCCATCCTGAGGTTAAACCTGACACAAATACAGGCCAATAGAAATCAAGACTCATTTACAACAGGAGGGCCAATGTAACTCACATAAGAGACACTCCTGCAGCACTCAGCTCAAGTGATCAAAAAGACTTCATCACTGGGTCCCACTGGATACCTACTACATAAAGCCACCCTACCAAGCCTGAAAGTAGTATAAAATCTACCTAATACATGAAAATAAACACAGAGGAAGTCAAAATGGGGAGACAAAGAAACATATCCCAAATGAAAGAATGGGAGAAATCTCCAGAAAAAGAGATAAATGAAATGTAGCCAAGAGTTTACCAGATAGAGAGTTAAAAAAAAATGGTATAAGGGTACTCAAGGAACTTAGTGAGAACTTCAACAAAGAGATAGCAAGCATAAAAATGGACATAGAGACCATTAACAAGTAAAAAATGAAGAATACAATATCTGAAATAAATAATACACTAGGAGGAATAAACAGTAGGTTAGATGAAGCAGAGGATCCAAAAAGTGATTTGGAAGACAAGGTAGCAGAAAATACCCAATCAGAGCAGCAAAGGAAAGAAGAATTTTAAAAAATGAGGATAGTTTATGGGATCTTTGGGACAACATGAAGCATAACAACATCCACATCATTAGGCTACCAGAAGGAAAAGAGAGAGAGCAAGATATTGAGAACCTATCTGAAGATATAATGACAGAAAACTTTCCTAACCTGGTGAGGAAAAAGGTACACAAGTTCAGAAAGCACAGAGACTCTCAAACAAGATGAATCCAAAGAGGCCCACACCAAGACACATTATAATTAAAATGGCAAAGGTTAAAGACAAAGAGAGAATCTTAAAAGCATCAAGAGAAACCAAGTTAGTTACCTACAAAAGAGCTCCAGCTGATTTCTCAACAGAAACATTTCAGGCCAGGAGAGATTGGCAATAACTATTTAAAGTGATAAAAAGAAAGATCCTACAACCAAGTTTACCTTACCCATCAAGGCTATCATTTAGAATTGAAGAAGAAATAAAGAGCTTCCCAGAGAAAAAGCTAAAGAAGTTTGTTACCACCAAAGGACCCATGGACAAAGCCAAAGGGGGGGGAGGATTAACAGTGGGAGGTGGGGGTGGGTGGGGCAGGGAAAGAGGTGGCAGGAAAATGAAGACAACTGCACCTGAACAACGATAAAAAAATAAAAATTTAAAAATTTAGAAAAATAAATAATAAAGGGTTTGCTTGAAGAATAAGGAGGAAAAAGAGGAGCAGAAGGAGAAGGGGTAGGGAAAAAAAGAATATAGTTAAAAGAATAAAATAGCAATAAATAAATACCTATTGATGATCACTTCACATGTTAAATGGCTTAAATGTACCAATCAAAAGACATAGGGTATCTGAATGAATAAGAAAGCAAGTCTCTCTCTATATATATATATATATATGTATATATACACACACACACACACACACACACACAAACTAAAAGTAAAGGGATGAAAAAAATATTTCATTCAAATAGAAATGAAAAAAAAACTAGGGTAGCAATACTTATATCTGACAAAATAGACTTTAAAACAGAGGTTATAGAACCAAAAAAAAAAAAAAAAAAAAAAAAAAAAAAAAAAAAAAAAAAAAAAAAAAAAAAAAAAAAAAAAAAAAAAAAAAAAAAAAAAAAAAAAAAAAAAAAAAAAAAAAAAAAAAAAAAAAAAAAAGACACCAAATAATGATAAAGGAAGCAATCCAACAAAAGCATATAACTCTTGTAAAGATTTAGGTACCCAACATAGGAGCACCTAAATATATAAAACAAATCTTGAGGGCCATAAAGGGAGAGATCAACAGTAATGCAGTCACAGTAGGAAATTTAACACCCCATTGGCATTAATAGATAGATTTTCCAGACAGAAATCAACAAGAAAATGGTGGCCTTAATCAACATGCTAGGTAAAATGGATTTAATTAATATCATCAGAACACTTCATCCCAAAGCAGCAGAACATACATTCTTTTCAAGTGCACATGGAACATTTTCTAGGATAGATCGCACCTTAAGACACAAAAGAAAGCTCGATAAATTTACAAAGATTGAAATTATATCAAGCATCTTCTCTGACCAAACTGGTATGAAACTACAGATTAAAATCACAAGAAAAAAAACTGAAAAATACACAAAGACAGGGAGGCTAAATAATGTTACTGAACAACAAATGGATTAACAATGAGATCAAGGGAAAAAATCGAAAGATATCTTGAACAAATTAAAATGAGAGTACTACAACCTAAAATCTATGGAACACAGTGAAAGCAGTCCCAAGAGGAAAATCGATAGTGTTGCAAGCCTACCCTAAGAAACAAGAAAAATCTCAAATAATCTAATTTTATATTTGAAGGAACTAGAAAAAGAACAATGAACAAAAGCCAAAGTGAATATAAAAAGGGAAATAATAAAGATCAGAGCAGAAATAAATGAAATAGTGTCTACAAAAACAATAAAAAAGATCAATGAAACCAAGAGCTGGTTCTTTGAAAAGATAAACAAGAGTGACAAACCTTTAACCAGACTCACCAAAGGGAGAGAGAGAAAGAGAAGTCAAATCAATAAAATCAGACATGAAAGAGGACAAGTAACAACCTACATCGAAGAAATACAAAGGATTGTAAGGAAATATTATGAATAACTAACTATATGCCAATAAGTTGGACAATCTGGATGAAGTGAATAAATTCCTAGAAAAACACAATTTTTCAAATCTGAATCAGAAAGAATCAAAGAATCTGAAGAAACAGATTACAGCAGATTGGACTTACTGAATTATACTCTCAGAGCAATAAGGCTTAGCACTCTTCATTTAGGCAAGCCCCCCAGGAACCTTGAGTTGGACATGAGTGTAAGAACCAGTGGCCTTGTATCTGAGACAAGAGCAGTCTTCACCTGAGGCCCTGCTTCTCCCACAAAAGCAGAATGAGAAACCAGTTGAAGCTTGAGCTTGATGGCAACAACTGGACCAACTGAACAAAAAGGACAGTGTGTGACCAGGTTGGCGCCCCAGGGAAACCTGTACCCAGATGGACACTGAAGCCTGGAAAAGCCTCCTCAGCCAGGCCCCCTGATGTGGATTAAGTCACGCTCCACTGGAGGGCTACACGTGTTAGTCACATCCTCTGGCAAAGAGAACTAGAGTGATAAAAGTCATTGTGAACTTTACAGCTGCTGACTGGTGTGTGCTAAATATAAATCTCAACCAAGAAGCGAAAGCAGGCACACCCCAAATCAGAAGAGTTCTATATCCCCGAGAGAACATCTCTCCTTCTTCCCCGGATTTTTTACTCTTCTCAGGAGTTAGTGGCTGACACTTTAAAACACAGCATCAGGAAGTGTCTGATTGTGGTCTGAAATATTTGGGGTCATTTCTCAACATCCTAACTCGCCACCTCAAGCTGCAAGGACATGGGACATCCTCCCCAACATGAGGCAGTGTAAATGCTTGCATTTTAATGCTAGAGGAGACACACTCCCCACCACCATGATAATTTCAGTTCATAGGATCCCCTAAATTCACTTCCCCGTTCTAAGCCTCTGGTTTCCTCTACATCAAATAAAAGTGCTGGAAGTAGTTCTGTTTCTTTCACCTATAATATCATATGGGTCTAAGTGGGGTGAACTTCCATCAGGAAAAAAAAAACTCCTTTCCAACATGGGAAGAACTCAACAATATTTTCTGAGGCTCTATTATGGCAAAGCAGCACTTGTTCTAGTCCTTGAGAGCTTCAGGGATGTAGGCCAAGAAAATGTAGGCATAGGACTTTTAGATGTTCCTTTTTCTTCCGTATTTCATGGTAATTACCTCCTGGGCTTTGGGAGAAGGTGGCAGTGCTAATCTCAAAGACTTTCATTCTTCTTGGGATGGGAGTGAAGGCAGGCCCTGCAGAGTTATAGGGGCTGTAACTAAAAGAGGTCTTTGGGATTCCCCCCTCCACACAGAGCATCTGCAGAGACCAGGTCAAAGACCCCATGAGAGTTTTTGAAGCACTAGGAATGGACTGGGAAGCTGTAGAGGGTTGGGTCAGAGCTTGAGAAACACAAAGAAAAACTGTATGGAATCTCCAACTGTTTAGTCTATACTGAGTTTCCTATCCACACACAGCAGAGGTTAAAGGGAGACAAGTTGTACATACAAGAGAAAGCAAAACACCTTTCACATGGGAAAATAATAACCCAAGAACAAAATACCCCCTTTACCCCTAGCCCCCACATCCCAAATATCAGGGTGAGGTAGCTAATGTGATCATCCCTCCAGGACTGTCCTCTTTCAGGTCTCTCATCTGCCCACAAGCCTCATCTATCAGAATGTCCAGTGCCTTTGGCCTTAAGACCTAAAAGGAAGAACGAAAGGAGTGCCTTCTTTGGAACAGCATGCCATGGGATACTGACTCTGAACAATTATTTCAACTCTCAACTTTTTGAGATATTTCTCCATGGGCAGGTTGAGATAGTACCAGAGGAACAACTTCATTTGCCAAACATTTATGTTGTGAAATTTTGACTGAGCCCTTACTTATATACTATACCTTCTTTTCTTGGATGGTAACATCTGAAATGAAAGCATTGTCTGGAATCATGAGAGACTAAAATTCTCCAAATGCCCCTTCCCACCTCTTTAAATGTCCCCATACTACTCATTTACCTCTCATACACAGGGCCAACATTTCTCTCTGTGAGGGGATTTATTGTATTGGGGCCTTGGACAGGTCCCCTGTCCTCTAGAAGGCCTAGGACAGGAAATCCTTCCTCAAAAGTGGACTAAGAGCACTCAGGGACCAGTCTAGGAATTTGCAGTGAGAGGGAAAGGTAAATATGCTGGATATAAAAAGGTAAATGAAAGAAAAGAAGAACAGGCATTTTCAAAAATACACCCAAGGCAGGAAAAACAGAAGCATTGAACCTTTTGTCCACTTAAGTCCCTGGACAAAGGAATGTGGAATTTCACATGTTTGTGCTCTGGGAATTCTGTCCTCAGGACAGCAAAGGGTTAGGCAACTGCCTAATGCACAGAGCCAATCTGGCCTCTTTAAGCCAAAATCAGTCAGTCAGACAATCAGTGTAAATCATTTTGCCCCATAATAGCTGGATTGAGAACTGAATCGCCGGGTTATTGGTTATGAGGCTCTAAATCTTTTTACATCTGGTAGAGACCATCGTAGACTTGTACCACCTCTCATGTTACATCTACTCTTGGCCTCTGATTATAGCCAAAGATTCCCAGAGGCCACAACCACATAGCTGGGCCACTACTACCAGTGTCCCCTCTTTACCCATAGAGGACTGTGATCACAACTGACTCCTCAGAAATTCTGGCTTACCCAGGAAAAGGGTTTGTATCTGTACATCTGCTTAAAGAAAGCTCAACAGTTTTGGCCAAGTCATGACAGCGTCTATACATCATATATATAAATATATATATATATAAATATAAATATATATATTCTCTATGAAATAATCCTGAATGGAGGAAATGAAACTTTTAAAATGAAATTAAATAAATAAGACCCCAAGGAGCAAAACCCAGAGAAGTTTAAATGAGAAGGTATGAAAACTGATGAAAGTTTAAGGGCAAAGAGAGAGTCATTTACCCAGGGAAGTGTTGCTGCTCCCTGGAAGCAAGAGTCTGGATTAAATGCCTTCCCAGGACCCCTTTTCTGTCCTGGGATTTTTGCTCTCTGATTAATTTTCCAGAAAGAAGTGATAGGGAAAGGATAAGTAGGAAGCATCCATGAAGAAGAGTGGTAGAGAAAGTGAAAAGGAAAAAAAAGCAATAAAACATTTCCTGATCCAACAAGAAGCATGTGTGTTGGGGTGTGGTGAGGAAGGAGAGAACCTGTCATCTGAGTGTTGAGCAAAGGTTCAAGGTCATTTCTTAACTCATCCAAACAACCTCTCCGGCGCTTGTTGGCACATGGCAGATCTGGGCTTTTGGGTTTTGGCAAAGATGAGAACATTAGGAATTCAGGGGAAAAAACTTTTCCAGTTTCTGAGAGAGAAGATGAAGAAGGCTAAATTTCTTAGGATGGCTGCCAAGGGTGAGGTTAATGAGGAACAGAACAGAGAAAGGAGGAGGCCTAGGAGAAGCAGCTTGTGAAAAGCAGGAGGTCACCAAAGCTCAGAAGCCATGAGAGCTGGAATAGTCTAGAGCTTCAGTGGACACTGGAAGAACAGTCTTACCTACAGCAATGTTAGTTGACCTAGGCCAACATCCAGCTGTCAGAATGGACATTGGACTGGGAAACCAGCAGCTTTCAGGTTCACTGATGACCCCTTGAGCCAGCCAGACAATAAGCCCTGCAGGTGGGCACAGCACAGATTGGAATTCCAATGCAAAGCAGCCCCACTGCACTGCCCTGGACTTGGAGGGCTTTACACAATTCACCATGACCTCAAACCTTGCAGGAACTTGAGCCATGAGAAAATGAGAGAAACCCTCATTTAGAAAGACACCATGAAGTCAAACTTACTTGAATAGCACGACTAATTTTTTTGTTGTTTCTATTTTTTAAGTAGAGCCTCTATCTATAAAACAGGTAAAAAGAAAACTTGTTGAAGTCCAGTCTAGAGCACAGGTGGCAAAAGCAAGTCCTGCCAGCCAAATCCGCTCCTCCACCTTGTTTCATCCAGCCTAGCACCTTGTTTTCACCAGGTAGCAGTGCTGAGTCCTTGCTGTTAAGGAGTAGTTACAGTTATACAGTCCTAAAATTACATTGGGCCATTTGAAGGCAACTGCGAGGCTGATGTGGCCCCCAGTGAAAATGAGTTTGACACCCCTGGTCTAGAACCCTGAGAACCAGCCCACTTCCCTCTTTTCTTCATCCACCTCCCACTTACATGCTCACAGGGACCTGAGCAGGACCTCACAGCAGCCCCTGGAGCATTCTGGACACAGTTGGAGGACCTTGGGGAGATGAGACAAGCCTGGGTTTAAATGTTAAATTTACCACTTAACTTCTCATATAACTTTAGCTTAATTGCTCAACCTCTTCATATGTTAGTTCCCCATTTGGAAAGTACAGCAGGTAATGCTTACTTCATGGGCTTCTTGTGGGAAATAGATATTTAACAAATATGGCTTATATTTTACAAATATGGTTCATAGTAGGTGCTCTCAAGAGTCAAATTCCCCCTTCATATAAATAATCTTATCAATTTTGCCCCAGTAACCCTGCCTCCAGGTGGCCTCTAGTCAATGTAAGTATTTAAAGACAATTCAGCTGTCTACAAATTTGCTGTGGAATAGGTGGAGTTCTACCTAAATGCAAAAAACTTATCCATCTCATAGTCACTGCACAGTTTAGTCACTTCACCTATACACATGGACCTCAGTTTTACTTTCTTTATAATGAAAAGAGCCAACCATGTTTGTGTCTACTGAGGAATTTATGCTATTTTTCAAGGAAAAGTGTCCTGAATTGAAACATCCTACAGCAGGAAGAGAATGCTATGTTTGATGATTCCACTGTTCTCTGGATGTATGCTCTGAGCTGTTCTTCTGCTCAGGGATTGGAACTGAATTAATTCATCCACACCTTATTCCTTCATCCCTACAGAAACCATAACAATGCGTCATGTGTGTTACAGGACATCTGGTCAGGATTTAGAGCACAGTCTGTGGCCACAGAGCACAACAAAGCTAAATGACCACGCACAGAGTCTGAGCCTCTGACAGTGAGTGGCCTCTTAACTCTGCAAACCAATCCAGCTAAGTAAAACCTTCCTTTCTGCCTTATGCATGTCAAACGTGCTCCAAAGAAAGGTTTTCACCATTTACTCACCATTTTCTTCATGGAAAGATTTCTTGACTTCTTGCATAACCCCTTGCTTAAAGAGACAGCCAAATTAACCACAGCCTAATGGTCTGCTAATGGTAACTTTGTGCTTCAGAGCTACTCCACCAAACACAGGGTCAAATAGAAGCCAACTGACCTAGGAGAGAAAGTGATTCTGTGGAGCTAAGCCACTTGCTGGTTGGTGTCCTCTGCTATCTCACTATCTGTATCCTGGTTCTTCTTAGCTTTTCCTTTAAGAACTAATGAATAATCCATGAACATTTCCAATATTTGCTCTCGCCTGTTCTTCCTCATGTCCCTGGCTGGCTGCCCTCTGCCCGGGTGTGAGAGGACTGCTACATTTTGGGAGTCTCTGAATCATGGTCAAGAAAGAACATAGGCTGAGAACTACTGCCTAGGCTCATATCCAGACTCTCTTATTTGCTAGGCAACTCTAAGCAGTTTAATGTGTGCTAGCCTCAATTTCTTCCTCTGTAATAGTACCTGCTTTGTAGAGTTATTGTGAAAGACAAATGAAAGAATAAAAGAAAGCTCTCAGCACAGTGTTTGATGGACAGTTGATACTGAATATTAGCTGGTATTATCATTAATATCACTACCATGGTTGTTGTTATAATCTTGTGATGATAATGATGATGATAATGTGCTTCAATAATGATAAAAAAACAACCACTCCTCCAAATGTAATTGCTGGCATAAGGAGATACCAGGGAAAAGCCTACATCCAAAGCAAAATGTAAGGAACTAAAAGTTTTGATTTATAATGAACGCCATGGGGAAGCTGATCTGAAAAGGCATAATAATCATGAAGGAACTACAGTAAGGATATGTGAGACTATTCAGACACTTAAATGCAGGAGATGAAAATTTACAGCTGGGCAGAGGTGGGGGTGGGTACAGAAATGTAGTGTCTGGGAGATCATGGGGGAAAAGGAAATAGGGTGGTGATATACTAAGAAGTCCCCTTGAAGTGGAAACAGATGGGAAGTTCCAGGAGAGGAAAGCCTAAGTTATGAGTTTTCAAAGTGCTTGGTCCAGAGTGTGAGGGCCGTGAGAAATGTGATGGGAGAGCTAAAAGCAGACAAACAGCAGAGGGCATACCCATCCCTGTGCCATTCCATCTTAGTACATCTCTGCTCATGAGGACAAGGAAGGAGAGTGAGTAGATTGAAGATTTCCTAGAACTGAACCCTAAAGTATACCATGTACACAGTAGGTGACTCTCCAAAATAGTTCCAACTCAATCAAAAGCCAGAAAGGACCCTGAGACAAATTAGGAAAACAAAACTTTATCCAAAATCCAAAATTAGTGAAGGTGGAGGGTGTTAGAGAAGACAGGTCTACTTAGAACTGACAAAGGAAGAATGATTGTCTATTGGTGAAAATGTAGGGAAGTCAGGCAGTTTGGGGAGCGTTTCATACTTCTAAATCTCAGTAGGGTAATGAGGGGTTTCACTTTTACCTGAGGATCCATAAAAATAAGGACTTGGATGTTATTCTGCATCTATATATATTCTATCCACCCAAATGCCAAACCTCAGTAATCAATGAGTAATTTTAGCTGGGCACAAAGTGTGTGTGTGTGTGTGTGTGTGTGTGTGTGTGTGTGTGTGTAAGCAGGAGGACTGGAGTACTACCAGAAAGGCTTGGAAAAATTATATCCTCTTGTACTACACAGGGCTGAAGGGTTAGCCCTGAATGTAGATAAAATGGAGAACCATCTCCTGGGCTGGGTGATATCTATGTTTTGTTGCACATTATACAGTCCTTGCTTTGATAATTTTTCAGAAGAGTCAAAATTTGGTTTAAAGGCCAATCACTGTCTTCTTTAGAGATCATAGCGGTAAGTGCACCAGCCTCATATTCATACAAAACTTGCTGAAAATTAAAAAATGGGGAAATGATCTTGGTAGGACTCTCCCAGACCTCTATGTTATGGCCATGACAAAAGCCATCTGCCTTGATGAGTCCTCAATTCTTAGGAAAATAAATTTTTATTTAAGCTCTAATCAGATGGGATGAACAGAGTTGTTGACTGCATAAAGAGATTTCATTGCAAATCTAAAAGAAAAGGCATTTTGAAATATTCATTATGATAAACTGCAATAACTTCTGCTGTTCATCCCATGGCCTATTCATCTTCCTTAATGATTTGACAAGTTCAAAAGCAGATAGCACCCACCCTTTCTACCTATCTCAGGCCAATTTCCATCAAAGGTTTCAGAAAAACCTGTGTGAGAAGAACAACTATGATGACCTTTCAGAGAATGAAAACTAGGGAGAGAGAAGAAGAGAGAAAGAGAAAGAAAGAAAGAAAGAAAGAAAGAAAGAAAGAAAGAAAGAAAGAAAGAAAGAGAGAGAGAGAGAAGGAAGAAAGGAAGGAAAGAAGGGAGGGAGGGAGGGAAGAGAGAGGGAGGGAAGGAAAGAAGGAAGGAAAGAAAGAAAAGAGGGAGGGGAGGAAGGGAGAGAGAAAGGAAGGGAGAGAGGAAGGAAGGAAGGGAGGGAGGAAAGGAGGAAGGAAGGAAGGAAGACTTCTGGTCAAGATGGAGAAACCTCCTCCCACCACCACAGAAAGAATTACAGCTATATCTCAAAACAAATTAGCAACCAGAATTGTCAGAAAATTGAGCTGTATGGAAGTCCCACAAACAAGGATTTCAAGAGGCCACATTCATCCACGCAGCTAGGAGGGGCAGAGTTTCAGAGACAGATGGAGAGGCACAGAGATGTAGTGTGGTGTGGAAAGGCAGTGGCAATGGCAGCAGAATGGGGTGGTCCCACATTCATATGTGGTGGATAAAAATTGGGAGGGATACCTTGGGAGCAAGCAATCCCATCCCCAGGCCAGAGCTCACAGACCAGGTTTCCAGCACCAAGAAGGTTAAATCCTTATAACTTCTGGGTGTAAAAACCAGTGGGGGTTGGGGCAGTGGAAGAAACTGCCAGATATTCAGGAGAGTCCATGTAAAGGGTGCACACGGACTTACAATGTACACAAACCCACACACCCACCCACTCTGGGATTTACCACCAAGGCAACAGCTGGAAGGATGCCATTTGCATACAAGAAGTGGGTGAAGTGACTGGAAATGAGGTGAGTGCCAGGCAAACCTCTAGAAGCCAGGCAGCAGTGTTGTACCCTCTCTGAGCCCTCTCCCCACACAAGGCCACAAAGCAGTGAAGAGGGTTGCCCTACCCTGGCAATTAACTAAATCTCTACCCCCCAAAAAATTTATAGGTGCCTTTTCTAAGCCAGGGAGGCAAAACAGCTCTACCTAATACACGGAAACAAACACAGGGAGGCTGCCAAATTAAGAAGACAAATAATTATGGCCTAAATGAAATAATAGAACAAAACCCCAGAAAAAGAACTAAGCAAAATGAAGATAACCAACCTATCAGAGGCAGATTTCAAAACACTGGTGATCAGGATGCTCAAAGAACTCACTGAGTACAACAAAAACATAAGGGACGAAATGAATGTTACACTAAGTAAAATAAAGAAAGACCTATAGGGAACCAACAGTAGAGAGGATGAAGCCAAGAATCAAATCAACTATTGGGAACACAAGAAAGGAAAAAGCATTTAATCAGATTAGTGGGAAGAAAAAAGAATTTAGAAAACGAAGATAGGCTTACCAACCTCTGGGAAAAGTTTAAGCATACCAACATCTGAATCATAGGGGTGCCAAGAGAAGAGAAAGAGCAAGAAATTGAAAGTTTATTTGAAAAAATAATGAAAGAAAATTTCCCTAATTTGGAAAATGAAATAGACATACAAGTCTAGGAAGCACAGAGAGTCCCAAACAAGTTGGACCCAAAGAGGACCATACCAAAACACATCATAATTAAAATACCAAATGTTAAAGATAAGGAGAGAATCTTAAAAGCTGCACGAGAAAAGCAGAATTATCTACAAAGGAGTTCCCATAAAACTATCAGCTGATTCTCAAAAGAAACTTTACTGGCAAGAAGGTACTGCCAAGACATATTCAAAGTGACGAAAAGCAAGGACCTACAATGTAGATTACTCCATCCAGCAAAGCTATCATTTAGAATGGAAGGGCAGATAAAGTGCTTCCCAGACAAGGCAAAGATAAAGCAGTTCATCATCACCAAACCATTATTACATGAAATGTTAAAGGGATTTATTTAAGAAAAATGATCAAAACTATGAACATTAAAAAGGCACCAAATTCACAACTATCAACGACTAAATCTAAAAAAAACAAACTAAACAAACAAGCAGAACAGGAACAGAATCCTAGGTATGGATCATTTGGAGTGTTATCAGCTGAGAGAAGAAAGGGGAAGAATGAGGGGAAACAAGCAGGGATTAAGGATCATAATTGGCAGGTACAAAAGAGACAGGGGTATGTCAAGAATAGTATAAGAAATAGAGAAGCCAGAGTTCTGGCCAAGATGGAGGCATAGGCAGTCACATTGTGCCTCCTCGTGCAACCAAAACTAAAGACAACAAAAATTGAGAAACAAGAAACAACCAGAACAGAGAGAAATTAACTGAACAGAAGTCAGGCTCCAGTACATCCAGGCCGGTAAGGAGCGGCAGAGTCGGAGGCCTGTGGAGAGGGGTCGAGGGGTCCCAGCGGGAAGAAACGCTGGCTGGCAGGCGCGGGCGCGCAGGGCGCAGACAGCAGCAGATGGACCGGTGGCAGACCCTGGGCATGGGAGGCGACTAGCAGACCCAGTGAGGGGCTCAAGGCAGTGGGCTGTCTGCGGCCACACATTCACGCGCAAACTAAGCGAAAACAGGCAGCAAAAATGGGCAGCGCCACCGGATTTCAAAGCGTAAGAGCCCCATCTGGGAACTGAGGCCAGGAGACTCTCTCAGCCTCACAGGAGACTTCTCGGGGAAGCCCACAGAATCCGAGAAAGTGCACAAGCCCACCGCCCGGGAGCCAGCACAGGAAGGGCCCAATTTGCTTGTGGGAGGCAGTGGAGGGGACGGCGGAAGTCCTAGAGAGAGCGGAGCAGGAGCCAGTGTTCCCTCACAGACCCTGCCCCCACATACAATGTCACAACCCAGCAACTGGGGTGCCCCCGCCCTGGTGAACACCTAAGGCTCTGCCGCCCTTATGAAACAGCTGCAACCAAACCAAAGAAAAATAAAAAAGATGGCTCAAACATATTTGAAAGCCCCAGAACGAATTTTTTTAAGTGACCAAGAGATAGCCGAACTACCAGATGCACAGTTCAAAGCACTGGTGATCAGGAAGCTCACAGAATTGGTTGAATTTGGTCATAAATTAGATGAACAAATGCAGGCTACGATAAGAGAAATTAAGGAAAACGCACAGAGAAATAATAGTGAGGGGAAGAAAACTGGGACTCAAATCAATGGAGTGGACCAGAAGGAAGAAAGAAACATCCAACCAGAACAGAATGAAGAAACAAGAATTCAAAAAAATGAGGAGAGGCTTAGGGACCTCCAGGACACCTTTAAACGTTCCAACATCCGAATTAGAGGGGTACCAGAAGGGGAAGAGGAAGAGCAACAAATTGAGAACTTATTTAAACAGATATTAAAGGAAAACTTCCCCAATCTGGCAAGGGAAATAGACTTTCAGGAAGTCCAGGAAGCTCAGAGAGTCCCAAAGAGGTTGGACCCAAGGAGGAACACACCAAGGCACATCATAATTACATTAGCCAAGGTAAAAATGAAG
>PVIA01006484.1:0-96995 GCA_004024845.1 Tonatia bakeri
GGTGCCCGTGTGCACAGACAGTGGGACCAGTGGTTTGGTCACTCGGTGCCCGTGTGCACAGACAGTGGGACCAGTGGTTTGGTCACTCGGTGCCCGTGTGCACGGACGGTGGGACCAGTGATCTGGTCACTTGGTACCTGTGTGCACGGACGGTGGTGCCAGTGATCTGGTCACTCAGTGCCTGTGTGCATGGACGGTGGGACCAGTGATCTGGTCACTCGGTGCCCGTGTGCATGGACGGTGGTATCCAAATGGTGAACCGGTCACCCCCGTGGGAAACAACTGGCACACACGCATTGAAGATTCATGTGTGTCTCTTCAGAGGTTGCTACAGCCCATTTCTTTTCACTGATGAATAGCGTTGCATTGTGTGGACGTACCTGGGTCAACCCTATCACCTGTGGAAAGGCACCTGGGCTGCGCTCAGTGTCTGGTGGCTGTGAGGAGAGCTAACAACATCTGCCTGTGGGTCTTTATGCCACGTGAGTCTTCAGACCTGTTGGGTGAACACCCAGGGGCGCAGTTGGCTGTGGGCGTGTGTAGTCAGCGCGCTCAGTGCTGGGAGAAACTGGCCGGGCGTCCTCTGAAGTGGCTGCGCCGCCTTTGCATTCACACCGTGAGCAGTGAGCGAGAGGCCCTGTTGTTCCTCGTCCCCACCAGCAGTTGGCGCTGTCACCTTCTGGATTTTAGCCATTCTGACAGGTGGATCATGGTGTCCCGTTAATTTGCAATTCTCCAATGACACAGTGTTGAGAATTACTTCAAGTGCTTATTCACCACCCCTAGTGTCTTCAGGGTGTGGGTTCAGATCTTTTGCTCACTTTTATATTGTTTTTTCTGGTCATCTTAATTGTTGAGCTTTAATCGTTCTTGCATTTTAGATGCAAGTCCTTTACCACATGCGTGTTTGACAGACGTTTTCCTGTCTGTGGCTCATCTTTTCATTCTCTGATCTGGGGCTTTGGCAGGGCAGGCGTTCTAAATCTTAAAGTCCAGGATATTGGGTTTCTGTTTGGGGTGGTGTTCCCTCCCCTCCCCCCATGGGTTGTGCTTCTGTTTTATTTGAATGAAATTACTCATTTGAAGAAGTTGAAGAGTCTTAATTTGGACTGTTTTCTATCGAATTGGCAGACGGGGGACCTATTGAACGGTGGTTACTGAGATTTGCTCCGCTCCGTGGTGGAGATCTCTGGGTACTGTGTACACTGATTTTCTTTTTGGTGATGATTTAAGTGGCATTAAATTCAGGAGGCTTTCCTGTTACGCTCTGAAATCACAGCCCTGTTGGTGAGTGACACTCTGGTCTTGTCTCAGCACTGAGGGCACGCTATTTTAATCTTGACTGATTGCTCTTCAGATGAGTGGAAACAAGTCTGTTTTATTTACTCTTACAATATTAGCTCACCAGATTAGTTTGTTATTTACTTGGCAGTTAATACTCCTACTGCTCAGCTTCCTTCAGTCCAGATGGAGTTCACTGTGGTGTGAACAGACAGGTATTGGAAAGAAAATCAGACTAGTTCTTTCTAAGATTCCGTGGTACTCAGGATGAATGCGTGCACACACCCCCCTGCTTTCCTTTTCTGATGGATTCAATGAAACCAACTGTAGAGAAACAGAAAGGAGCTTCACCTGGCGTGCCGAGGGAGGTGTGCAGGACGTGGCGCCAGAGAACGCTGGTTTGCTCCGAGCTGCTTGTCTTGAATTGAGCAGGAAAACGCGCCGCTTCCCGGCGTTCTGATGTCATAGGAGAGCCTTTTGTCTTCTTCACTTGCAGTTTGTTATGGTCTAAATTTTGGTCTCTGGCTTTCGGCTGAAAAAATGAAAAACGTCCTCTCTGGCAGTCATACTTGGTTTGTACCCATGTGTTTAGTAAACCTTTTTCGGTGCGGCATACTGTTCGGTCCTGTCTAGCAATTGCTTTTAGAAAACAGCCTGCTCGAACTTTAGCCAGAGCTAAATATATTCTTGCAACATACGGACAACATTCTCATCTGTGTGTTAAAGCAAAGTCTGGACTTGCCTGGCCTTTCCCCGGTCGCGATGGAAGCAGCACTCACTGAGGGACTGGCTCGCTTGTGTACTTTTAAGCTAATGATTAGTCTGCCTGGAACTCAACATGCCAGTGCACCTGCTTCTGGTTTCTGTTTATTCAGGAGTATTTCTCCCCTCTGATACTCTTAGTGTGGATGTTTAGCTTCAGACAGATCCTTCTGTTGTCTGTTGAGCTTGGTTTTAAAAATGGGAATTGACTGTCCTTGGGAAATTTTTTTGTGTGTTTTTAAAAATTGTTTATGCCTGAGTCCCTAATTTGTACTGATTATTCAGCAGTGTCTTAATTTCTGGGCATTAATTGTTATGTGGGGGTGTAGTTGCAGCCTATCGGTTTTCCTTGTCTTCCGATATCACGCCTGCCGTGCTAGCCAACAAATACCCTCGCGCTGAAGAACTTGTGCTTCGTGCTGACCACTAATTTGGTTCCACTGATTCTTTTTTTTGAGTCATCAGTTTGGTTTTAGCTTTTGCTTTAAAACATACAAAACATGTTAAATATCTATGCTGGGTTTTGTTTCAGAAGAGATGTCTAAAATTAACGTCATAAAATCTAAAACACAGATTTT
The DNA here is from genome assembly GCA_004024845.1 of Tonatia bakeri. Classification (NCBI taxonomy): domain Eukaryota; kingdom Metazoa; phylum Chordata; class Mammalia; order Chiroptera; family Phyllostomidae; genus Tonatia; species Tonatia bakeri. Next base: position 2,622 of record PVIA01006484.1, read on the forward strand.
TAATGCTTTTTTTTTAACAGTATATCACAGAATTGGCAGATGCCCTGTCTTACTGCCATTCAAAGAGAGTTATTCATAGAGACATTAAGCCGGAGAATCTGCTCCTTGGATCGGCTGGAGAGCTTAAGATCGCAGATTTCGGGTGGTCCGTCCACGCCCCGTCGTCCAGGTACGTACCCATTGCGGGGGGCGGGGGGCGGTGGGGTGCCCGCTGGGTCTCTGAAAGCCCTGGCGGCAGGCCACAAGCCAGACGGCAGACTGCCCGAGTGCGGAGCTGCACAGAGCCGGGGCAGGTGGCTGACCAGACACTCTGGAGTGAGTTCGGCCCCAGCGGCCAAATGGTGTCTTCAAGGACGTTTTTATTCTGCGGCCACTTGGGCTGTTATTGCATCCTAGGCCTGGCGTTACAGATGCTGATGGGACAGGTAAGGTGTGACAAGTATGGGTGCAGGCGAGGTGCAGGGCTGTGGAGGGGTGTGACCCCGGCGTGGTGGTGGGTGGGACACGCTCCAGGGGCAGCACCGGTGAAGGCCCAGAGCGGAGGGCGCGGTTCTGCCAGAGCTCCGGCAACCACACTGGCCCCTTGGATGGACCTTTTAGGGTGGTGGTTAAAGATTCTCTCTGGTCTGCTCTGGTTGACAGAGTGGTCCTTCCTTGTCCTTCCTTCCGAAAACCAAAGCTAAATTGAAATCTTGGGTGAACTTTGCAACCAAGAGCTAAGATGTTCTCTGTTGTTCTAAAATTAATAAGCTTTTGAAACCACATGTGAAGCAGAGCATTTACAAGCATTCATTTACTGGTAGGAATTTGTCCACTTTGGGGTAAGACTTAAAAAATTATAGCCAGATCACTTTAGAAAATAAAGCTAGTTTATTTTTTTATCTTAAAAATAAAGCTAGTTAAGAAGAAACCGTACCGTCCAAATAGCTGCCACCGGGGGGGGGTGGGGGGGGGCCGGTGACCAGCCTTCTGTGATTGTTTCTAGTAGTGGGTTGGATCTGCTTTAAAGAAAAATCTGGCTGTCTGCCGCTAGTGGACGCAGTTGCACCTGCTGAGGCAATCAAGGAATTGTAGGCTTTGTGCAGCACAGGGTTAATTAAAACTGTCCCTTAACTGTCCAGTGGTGTCACTGTGATGGGAAAGATAACTGCCCTGTTCTGGAAAGGACATTTATGTCAGTGTGGATGGTCACTTCGCCCCGTCTCCCAGACATTCCTAACCGGGAGAGCTGCCAGGTCACTGGGTGCTGTCCCTGTCATCTCAGTGGTGATGAGAGGGGCTGGATGTCTGCAGAGCTGGCTCCTCATCCCCGGTTGCCATCCGGTTGAGTGAGCGCCTGTGCGCTCGCCGGGCTGAGCAGCACAAGCCCGCCCCGTCTCCGTTCCGGGGCTGCCTGCCGCCCCAGCTCGTCCGCAGCCTTCGTTAGAAAACTCACGTAGAAGCGCTGGAGGCGGCCGTGCGGCTGACTGCCCAGTGTGCGCTCAGCAGTGGACGTGCTGCCCTATGGGCCGTGTCTACTTTTGTGGTGAACCTTCAAGAGTAAGTTGCAGACACCACGATTCCTTGTCTTTGGAGCACTTTGGTGTGAATCTCCTAGAAATCAGGACCTTGTCCCATCTAGTCTCGACCACTGGCACCCTTAAGAAAGTAACCTTGGTAATAGCCAACACTTAGCCCATGTTCGGATGTTTCCAGTTGTCCACAAACTTGGATAACTGTTTTTTTAAATCAGAATCCAACCAAGGTCATGCATTCTATTTGTGTCTCTTTGGCCTAAACTTAGACTGGTTGCCCCACAATTTAAGACGGATTTTTCTGGCCGCAGTGTCGCTTAGCTTTGTCCTTTATCCTCTGTATTTGCTGAAAATAGGAAATTGGGCCCAAGGGCTTGGAGGATATTTTTGGCGAGAATACCTCACAGGCGACCCCCAAACTGTAGCGTCTTTAGTACTGATGATGTTAGAAGGCAGTGTGTGCCTATAGCCCCAAAGCCAGTGCTTTTGCAGTGGGACAGTTTCTCATCCTGATGTTACCTGGCTCTGAAGCCTTTTAGCATATCTGCCTTGTAAAAACTTCAGGATGCTAAATTGTACTCACAGAGAACTTTGCATGGCTGCTGTTACGTGGTAGTGATTGGGCAAGTTGGGGTACAGCTTGGTTGCCCCCTGTGTGATCTTGCACAGCCCCCTCAGGCCGTTTGCTGCCGGAGAGAGGAGATTTACACGGGACCTAAGTCATAGCCCAGGATCCGGCCGGGGAGGTTGGTAATGACTTCCAGCAGCTGCTGCGATCACTTAAGCCAGCGCGTCAACCTGGGCCTCCCTCGTTTCTAGGAGGACCACCCTGTGCGGCACCCTGGACTACCTGCCCCCCGAGATGATCGAAGGCCGGATGCACGATGAGAAGGTGGATCTCTGGAGCCTGGGGGTCCTGTGCTATGAATTTCTAGTTGGGAAGCCTCCTTTTGAGGCGAGCACATACCAAGAGACCTACAAACGGATATCTCGGGTAAGACGCAGCTCAGAGGGACCTGCCACTTCTGTTAGCACCCTCTCCGTCCCACCAGCCTTCCCTCCAGGCTGCGTCGGAATACTTGCACTGTTCTCTCTAAACCTCATTTCCTGACCACCTGTCACTTCTACTCCAGGTTGAATTCACGTTCCCTGACTTCGTACCAGAGGGAGCCAGGGACCTCATCTCAAGACTGTTGATGCACAACCCCAGCCAGAGGCCGACCCTGAAGGAAGTGCTGGAGCACCCCTGGATCGCTGCGAACTCCACTAAACCACCGAGTAGCCAAAGAAACAAAGAATCAGCTGGCAAGCAATCTTAAGACTCTTGCAGGGGGAGGACCCCGTGAGCCAGGGCTGCTGTGTAACTGGTCATATACGCACCTCTTGACCTGCCTTTATTGCCGACGGCCTGCCTGCCACCTGCAGCACTATGGAAAATAAATATATCTACATTATTTTTCTGAGCAGGCAGTACGTCGTGCTCCCCACTGGGAAAGTTCCACCTCAGTAAACGTGCCACTGAAGCAAAAGTCGCCACGAGATTTGTGCTGACTGCACTGGTTTCATCATTAGGAGGCGAGGTTCAAGGGCAGCTGCCCTGCAGCCTGTTTGGACTAAGGCGTCCTTGCCGCAGGTGACCTGGAACCCACGGTGGCTGGGTGGGCCCCGTGCCCTGACCCGGTCAGTCAGCAGCTGTGCAATAACCTCCCACGTTCCTGAGTGTGTATGTAATTTATTGGGTGGCCACACCTGGGAAAGCTGTCAGAATGAGTATGTGACTCTTTTAAATGTTAAAATAAAGACATGTGCATAGCCTTTGTCCCTTCTGGAATGCTCTGTCACCCCCGTCACGCCTGCTGTCGGGTCCTCCTTAACCACTTGCCTTTTGTCTGAGACCGGAAGCCGGGAACACGTGCTCTCCCCCCACCGTGGGACCTGTCGGGACGTAGACGAGACGTGTGTCTCAGCCAGTTCTACATGTTCAGGGCCTTTACAAAGTGTTGATGGTTTACATGTTGTTTTTGTAAATATATGAAGACATATACAAAATGGTTACTCTCTCTCTTTTTTTAATTTATTTACTTTTAGAGGGGAAGGGAAGGAGAAAGAGGGAGAGAAACATCATTGTGTGGTTGCTTCTTGCACGCCCCCTAGTGGGGACCTGGTCTGCATTCCGGGCATGTGCTCTGACTGCGAATCGAACCAGTGACCCTTTGGTTTGCAGGCCAGCACTTAAACCACTGAGCTACACCAACTGGGGCTGAAGCTCTCATGTTTTACCTTAACGATTGCAGTGTGTGTTTCAGGAGTCCACACAGCAGCCCCTGAGCAGTGCTGGCCTCCGCCTGGGCCTGGGTGGGGAGGCAGGCTGGGCCATAGGGGTCATGGGGCCAAGGTCCTAGAGCTGGCCCGGCCTGTGGACACCCCTCCGTCATTCCCTCACCCACCCTGCAGAGGCTGGGGACACAGCTTGGGAGGACGGTCACTGACTGTGCGGTAATGAGGAACTGGAGAAGTCTCCAGACGAGGTAGCATCTGAGGCTTGGAGGACAAAGGAGGATTTGCAGGTTGGAGGCTGGTGCGGTGAGAAGTTGCTACTGCTAACGGGGGACAGTGGGGAACCTGGCACAGAGGTGGGGAGTGGTGGCTGTGTGACCTCATGGCAGAATCCCTCATCCCTCCCCGAACCAGGGGTCTGGGTGTGACCTGTGTTCTTTGTGGCCTATGAAAGTGGAAGCCCCTTCAACACAGGTGGTAGAAATTTCTTCCTGGGCTCCCTTGGTCCCCTGGCTCCCTGGGGGGCTAGTTTCTATTACGCTGGAGTTACAGCGAGTGTGTGAACTTGAAACAAACTGCACCAGTGATAGTAGCTAAACTTGTGTCACTTCCCCAAACGGAATCCCACTCAGCAAGGAAAACAGCTCATTGTGGGGGCACGATGTTAATGAACTAGTCACACCTGGTGCTGCTTCGTAGTTGACAGTTACAGCTTCCGAGAAGAGCATAAAAGTTTCATAAACTTCACAAAGATGTTTATTTGGTTCACAGAATTTAAGCTGCTCATTTTGTCATAAAAAAATGGGAGGTGAACGAGTGGCTTTACGTTTTTAAAATAGATCATTTTATTCCTAGTGGCATAAAAACTGTAAATACAAGCAGTTTGCACATCTTGACGGTGCACTGACGATTCCTTGAGTTCCTCCCTCTCTCCAGCTCTGCTGTTCTGGCCACTGGCTGCAGGACAGGGGCCGAGTGGAGTCCAGGTGTAGAAGAGACGCTATGGCTGTTTGATGGGGTGATTCGTTTTATTGCTTTTGTCCACCCAATCCACTCACATTATTCCAAACAGAGTCAGAGTTAAGATTTAAGCCCTTAACCCTGTGGGAGTCCCTGTCAGCTTTTCTGCATAGGCATTATAGGGATGTGTTTGGTAGGGAGACAGGTGTAGAAGGGGGTCGGGCCCAAAGCCAATGGTTAAAAGGAAGACCAGCCCAAATGAAAATGCCGGCTGGTCCGCGGGAGGAAGGACCTCGCACTGGCATCGGGCATCTCGCCCAGCTGTGTGGATGTCCTCAAACTTAGGTCCCAGAAAGGCAATTCTGACTTTTAAGTAGGTAAAACCTTTTGGCAATGAGCTAATTGCTTTAAAAGGGGGAAAAATATGGATCCACTTTGGAGATGTTGCAAGAGGGCAATGTGTCCCATAAGGATTTTTTTGAAACTTAAGCAATTGACATGGGTCACTAACAGCCAACTAGGGACTGTCAGCAGCTAGATCAGAAAATCAGGACATTCGCTTATAGTTTTAGCTTTGTTTGTCCTGAATGTAACTAAACAAAAACATGGGAGCCAGGAAGTTGAACACGAGCTGCCCTGTGCAGGGCGCGGGCAGAACTGGTTAAACAGGGTTCCTGGGGCTGGAGCCGGCTCAGGGTCCGCGTGAGAACGGCTGCAGCAGCAGTGGCAGCTGCGGCAGCGGCAGTGTGAAATGGTGCACGCCCGGCAGGAAGGGAGTGGAGAAGCCAGTCCTTCCCTCCCTCTTGGCTGCTATTATTTCACAGTTGTCTTCCACTTATAGCAAGTGCTACTACTAACTTTTCAGAGAGTGATTCAAAAAAATTTTTTTAACTGCACATAATTTGAACTCAATTGAAAAATATAAGTAGCAATACAATGTAAACATTGCGACAGCTCTGGAATGTCTGGAGTTTGAGATACAGAGGGTTAGGCAAAGATTGTCTTGGCTTTGCTTTGCATATACACAGTGTCCGAGTTCCTCTGAGGACAAGTGTGTCGGGGGCCGAGGGATGTCATTGCTATGGGGCACGTTTCCACATTTTACCCAAACGGAGAAAATGACCCTGAGCTACTTCCCTGAAATTTGAGAAAAAAGCCCCTGAGGCAGGCCCCCATCAGGTCCCCATGCGAAGGGGCTGGGGGCCCAGGAGACACTCCAGACGTCCGTGTTCTTTCCCTCAGACACGTGGAACGAGTGTGAAGGTGTTGGTGCTGATTCGGGTCCCCCTGACAGTGTTCGGTCTTCACTTCTGCTTCATTCACTGTAGCGCTGGCAGCCACGTCGTGCAATATTGCACATTGAACCGCGGGCAGCCTGACAAATACTGTGGGAGGGGAATTCTAAAATCGGCGTAATGAATCCTCCGTCACTCTTCAAGAACTTGAACTGCAGAACAACCCTCACCAACGATCTTCCAGGGGCACGCTGGAGAAGCCGACAACAGCTTACGACAACAACCCATTTGTGATGTGTTGTTGCTGACATTTTAGATCATGTATACAAGCTCTGTGATCAATACAAGCCCTATGATAAACTTCTAAAATGTAACAAAATTCATAAAGAAAAAAATGACAATTATTCAAACACCTGAATTTTGCTGGCAAAAGTAAAACACCCAAGAGAACAATAGAAAGTAGCCCCAGGCCCCCCCCCCCAGGCCCCACCAGAAAAACCACCAAAACCCTACAATCCTAAAACCAACCCAAATGTGTAAAGGAAAAGAAACAGGTTTTCAGGCCCTCTGTCGAAGGACTAGCTCTTCAAGGCTTTGCAGCCGGAGGTTTAAAAAATCCCACTCTCCGAAAGTATCTGACGACCAAGGGCACGGAGACCAAGGTCATGCTGATCCTCACCGGCGCAAACAGCTTGTGGATGGCGTAGGCCACCACGAAGGTGCCCGTGCCTGCAGCCATCTTCGATTGCACCAGCGACTCTCCGAGCCCAAGCTTGAGCAGGACGGCAGGCACGTCCACGCCGCTGGAGGGGGAGGGGCAGAAACAGAACCGAAAACCACCGTTACAGCCAGGAGGGAGCGGAGGCGTCGATTTGGCTCTGAGGGTTACATCATTTTAAAAAACGTGAAGACAGCAGCTCGATGAATAAAAAGTCCTGGGACAGGAAGTTCTTACCCACAAGGAGTCCCCTGACAGTACGAAACACATGATCACTGCCGCGCTGCCGCCCGCAGTCTTACCTTGAAACAAGCAGGTAGAACATGCCCAGGGAGACCAGTGAGATTCCAATGTGAAGGCACACACCGACGGCTCCGTATTCTTGAAAGACCTTCTTCAGCTGCTGGGACTTGCTTTGCTTTTTCTCCTCCGTGCCGCTCACATTGCTGCCTGTTGTCGCAGTGGTTTTGCTGGGGTCCTGAGCACAAACCAAAGAAGGGGACACCCTCGAGGTCAGGAGCAAGGATGAGAGCGGTCATCACCGGCTTTCATACTCATGGAGTGTTCTAGTCTCTTTCCCACCCAAGGGGAACTCAGCTCCCCTTGTTCTTACTTAGAGAGGACCCAGGCTAGTGCCCCCTTAGCCACTAAGTACAATGAAAGGCTGGGTCCCAGGTATCATGGGCAGAATCATGGCCCCAGACATGTCCAGGTCGCAGTCTGCAGAACCTGTAGCTGTCGCCTTCCATGGCCACAGGGTTTTGCAGATGTGATTGGGTGAAGGACCTTGAGTGGGACCCCTGTAATCAATCACCAGGTCTCTCTAAGTGAAGGGAGAGGGCAGGAGGGTCAGAGGAGCAGACGTGAGGATGGCTGCAGAGTCAGAGGCTGGAAGATGCTCCGTTGCTGCCTCTGAGGCTGGAGGAGGAAGGGCCTGGAGCCAGAGTCCAGCGATGTGGGAGCCTCTGGAAGCCAGAAGGACAGGAAATGGATTCGTTTTCCCCCAGAGCTTCCAGGAGGAACCAGCCTAGCCAACACCTTGGCTTGAATCCCGGGACACTCAGTTTAGTTCTGATGTACAAAACAGAAAAGGAATACATGTGTTGGTTTAAAGCCACCAGGTTTGTGGTTATAGTAGCAGGAGGAATTAACACCACACGCTTGGGGACCACAGGGACACTGCACCGAGCCCTGTCTCCGAGCCAGGCAGCACGCACGGGCTTCTGCCCACCCGCTGCCCGCTTTCATCCGCACGGTAGTCTGTCAGTAGCCTGTAGGTCGACACTGTTGCTCTTCCCACTTCACAGAGGAGCAATACGCACTTAGACAGGATGGAACACTGGCCCGAAGCCACAAAGTGAGAACTCGTGGTCTGAGTCCATGGCAGGAGCCCACCACAACCACGCCAGATGCCACAAACCAGCACCATGGGCGCCAAATGTAAGGGAGCAGAAGGACAGTTTATTTACTTCTGGAACCAAGGTTCACCCCGGGGTCTGCGCAGATAAAGGAAGGGCCAATTCCCGGGCCCCACGTTCCCTGGCTCGGACTCGCACAGAAACAGTTCACGGCACGTGGCGTCTGAGGGCATTTATTCAAGACTGTGGGGGCTGCAGGGTGTGGGAGAAACAAAAAAACCTGCAGCGCTGGATTAAACAACCACAAAGACCCAAACTCCTTCCCAGTACGAAGGTGCCTTTCTTATCAGAGGATTTCTTTAACTCGGAAGACAGATGGCAGGGCTCTGCTTGGCAGGTCGTATCTGGGTCAGCTCTAGATGCAGCCTTTGCAGGAGCCCAGGATGCCGTCTTCCTGGTATTTTTAGAGTCACACTCGAAAGGCAAGAGGGGGGAGTGTGACAGACAGCCCGGAACCCTTGGGAGGCAGGGGCGGGACCGGCTGGAATGAAAATGAGATACTCCAGGGCAGTGGGGCACACGGACAGCCCCCCCACCTCAACAAGGTGTGCCAGCCAGCACCGCAGGGGACCTCCCAGCCTGCCCCCAGCTGCTCCAGGCAGCTGCCCTCTGGGGGAAGGCCCCAGGAGGCCCAGGAGCTGCTGGTCTGTTTGCCCAGAATCTTCCTTGATTTTAATCACACACAGCAGCTAGTCCTTTGCCCCTCCTCCCTGGAAGAGTCTGCACAAAACCCAGGTTTATAAGGTGAAACAGTCTTTTCTTTACCTCCCATTTGAAACAGCATCTCTTCTGTCCCAAAACCGTAGTTGGAACTGAAAAAACATCAAAACCAAAACCCGCCCCCATACCCCAAACCCCCAGAAGCAATGAAATGGCTCAATAACAGAGGCCTGTCCTGAGGACGCTGGTGGTTTTCCTAAGAAATGAAATTCATTTCATTCAAGGCTATTCCCAACCCCAGGAATTAAATGCGAAGGCCGCAGGGTGAGGGCAAACAGTGTTTCATCACTGCCTTTAGCCTTGGCTTCTGCGTGTCTTCAGACTCAAAACAAACACCATAAAAGGGGGCAGGCCGGTGAAATCTAGTATGGGGTGGGTGATGGAGTCCCAGAGACAGAATCTGACAGGCAGTAAAGCACAGCATTTTTTTTTTCCATCCAAGTGAAAGGGTCAGGCCAGTTTCCTGGCCCACCAGACTGCCCATGACTCAGCTATCCCGACTCACTTGACAGCCCACGGCTTAATTGGAACTCTCCCACCGTGTACAATAGACACCTGGCACCAGCCCTGTGGCCGGCGGGCAGACTGACCCTCCTGCTCCTGGGAATGGCCCGCCCTTTACCCAACCTGCTGTCCTGGTTCACATCCTGAAACCCTGGGGCTCACATCCTGGAACCCTGGAGCACCAACCAGCCCAGAAGAGCAAGAGACCAACCCCTCCCCATCCCCTTGCAAACCCTGCGTTTGTCCTTTTAAACACCCCAGTCCTGCCTCCCCCCAGGGTGCAGTGGGTCTCAACTCAGCCGGCCTGTAAGCGCAGCATCAAATAAAGGCACTTGGATCAGATCATCAGGTTCCTACGCCTCTGTCTCTTATGCATTTCTAACACCGAGGACATGCTTATTGATTTTAGAGAGAGGGAGAGAGAAACATTGATGGGACACCTTCTGCACGCACCCCAACCGGGGACTGAACCCACAACCTAGGCATGTGCCCCGATCATGAATTGAACCTGTGATCTCTTGGTGCATGGGACGACACTCCAACTAACTGAGCCACACTGGTTGTGGCAAGCACAGCATTTTTTTGAAAGGTTTGAGGAAAACCACCAGTGTCCTCAGGACGGGCCTCTTCTATGGAGCCTGGTGCTGGGCTCAGCAGTTCAAAGGTTTCGTTTCTTAACAGCCCTCACGATTCTGTCACATGGCCACCCTGTCGCTCCCTCTTAGACAGACAGGACACTGAGGTTCGGAGGGAAGCCCAGCACCTGGACTGGTTACCATTCGGCCACATGGCCTCTAAGCTCACCATCAGATTCGCCATTACATCCTGTAAGAGTGGGCCATTCCCACAGGAAGACACTTCCAGAACCTCCAGGCTCTGGAGGAGAAAAGGAGAGCTGCAGCTCCTTTTTGCTGGCCAGCACGTGCGCCTTCCTCTTCCCCAAAGCCCCTGACTGTCTGTCTCTGCGGTCCACCAGCTGGAATGGCTCCTCCTCTGATGAATAACTGCAGATGGGTGAACTTCCAGATGGCCCAGATGGTGGGCCCTGATAGGATGAACCACCCACAATCTGCAGTTCCAAGTGCCCCACGACATTCTGACCGAGGCTCGTGTTGGCCGGGAGCCCCTTCCATGCCCACCCCAGACGCTCGGCCCCACCAGACTAACAATCACCATCTGTCCACTCATCAGGACCGAGTGCAGCTCTCTATGTGGGGGGCCCTTTCCTTTACAATCTCGAGTTTGGCAAAAGGCCTTTGTCCCAACCAGAGACATTAAAGGCAGCCGGGCTTCCAGCTACAGAGTACCCAGCATCTGTTGCAAGGCATTGGGAAGGACAGAGGATTCAGACCCAAGGCACGGTTTCCTGTTAGCAGCATCAGGGTTACTTTTTAACTTTCTTGACTTAGAATCTGACTTGGACAAGTTTCTTCCTTCTATCTGGCTGGGTGAAAGGAAAACCCTTCAAGCGCCGTGAGCCATGCCTCCTCCTTTCTAACCCTAGAGGAGACGGAAGAAACTAAAATAAGGGAATTTGTGAAGGGGCGACTCGCAAGCAGTGGAAGCCTCCCAGACATTCATTTCTCCATGAAGTGTCACCTGGTGTGCTAGGCACTGCCCCGGCCGAATCGCCATCACACATCCCCAGTGCCTGGACCAGATAAAGTACTTTCATAGACTTGTGTGTGCGTGTGTGTGCGTGCGTGCGTGCATGTGTATGTATGAGAGGCCCCCTTTAACGTTTATAAACACGAAAGGCTGTATTAGAAGGGACAGGAAGGTTTGGGGAATGAACCAAGAATCTCACCCATAAGTGGCTCGCATTGTGGAGTTACATCTGTTTTCATTCATTTAATAAATAATATTATGAATACACACTATATTGTGTTTACTTTGCACTAGTTCTGAGTCCTTTGAAAATGTTAATTCATATAATCCTCACCACAATCCTGCGAGAAAGGCACTACTGTCATCACCACTTAATGGAAGAGGCTCCCGGAAGCTCAGAGAGGTTGAGTACCTTCCCAAGGATCACACAGTGATCAGCGGTGAAAGCTGGGGCACTGGCCTGCTGAGTCTGGTCCTCAGGTCTTTGCTCTTAACACCTGCGCTGTGTTCCTCACTTACTCATGAGGGTCTGCTCCTCGCGAGGCACTGCTCTGAGTGTGGGAGGTACTGCAACCAACCAAGCAGCGAAAACCTTGCCCTCAGGCAGCCTGGGGTCCAGTGGGAGGGGAGGGACAATACACAGAAAGGGAAACTGTCAGGGCTGCTGATGTGACAAGTGCTGTGGAGAAACAGCAAGGAGGGAGGCAGGCAGATAGAGTGTGCCAGGTGCCAGGTACGTTACCTTGATTTCCACTGCCATCTATGATGTGTGAATTAATATCCCATTTTACAGACGAGGAAACTGAGACACAGAAGTGAGGGGATTTGATCAAGGCCGCAGAACTAGTGAGTAGAGACAGGAACACAGGGAGTCTGAGACCACACTCATGGCCGAGGTTCACACATAACACATACCCGCCTGTGCACGCACACACGCATGCCAGTGACAGGGCCTGGACTGGGGATGAGGCTGATGTGGCTGCTGGGACAGACAGGCAAGCCAGGAGAGCATTCCAAATAATGAATGAGGAGAAGACTCGCAGCCACGGGGCCGATGGGGCCCACCGCAGGCTGCACTGGTGGGCAGGGACGTCTTCCTGGAAGGAGGGCTGAGCCACCAGGGATCACCAGGAAGCAGCTGGGTGTGGGTGGAGGGTGCCAGAACCCTGACGACCCCCAAACTGGGCTCCAGATTTAGAGACAAGATCTGCTGCCTGTCTGATGAAGGGAGCAGAAGGCAAGAAAGGAAGTCTCTCCATCTGTACAGGAGGCACGGTGAGGCCAGGGGTCAAATCCTCACCGAGCATCAGCTCAGGAAGGGCTAGCTAGCTGAGCACTGTGCACAGAACTGTGCCTTAAACACTTGTCTGGGGTGTGCTATTTTTAGCCCTCGGAAGGCTCAGAGGCCTTCAGCGCTGGGGGTGAGGTCACACCACTGGTGAGTGCTGGGGCCTGATGGCAAAGGGACAGTGGGGTCCAAAGTGGAGGCGTTGCTGGGGTGGAAGGCCAGGTTCTGTGTGTCCCAAGCCAGCGTGTCAGTTCTGTCTCTCATCAGACTGTTTTTCTTTAAGAAGACACACGTGAAGGAAAAACAACTGTAATAGATTTTTTTTTAAAGTTAAGTCCGTGTTAACGTTCTGAATGGAAACCAGTTTTCACTTATCATACAGAGAAGGCAACGGACGAGAAGGAACACTGCGTGTCCTACGTGAGTCTTGCCTGAGGTCTGTCCTTTGGTGAGATAAAAAGGGAGTGGCAGAGAGCGCGGGGCGCTGTACGCGGCCGGCAGCACCCACTGGAGCTCACTGGAGGAGGCTCCAACGGGAGTTCAAAAGGGAACAACCCTGACGACCAAGCGGGGACGTTAGTGCCAAGTGCAGGCCCCACCTAAAATTTGCTAGGCTACCGCCGACGCTTTGGCAACTCGGGGCTCCCTCCGCTGGAGCCTGTGCCCTTGGGCAGATCACTACTTCCCAGAGCCTCAGTTTCTCCGGCTGTCGAATGGGAGGTTCGCTTCCTTGGCTTGTAGAGATTAGGGGTCTGAGGACCTTGGAGGTGCTCAGTCTTGGGCAGCTGCGCGTGCAAAGCTCTCCTTTGGAAGAGGTGGACAGGAGATCGGGGTGCTCTGGCACCCGGGATCGGGGCCCTGGAGGGGGGCGGGATGGGGGTGGGGTGGCTTACCTGGCGGCCGCCGCCGTCCCCGCGGGCCACGGACGACAGCAGCCGGGCGTCTGGTCCGGGTCGCAGCAGCGGCAGGAATAAGGTTGGCGGGGCGCAGGGGGCGGCGGCGCCCAGGAGCCAGGAGGCGCGAGGCTGGACGCGGGCGCCCACCCTGCTCGCGGGGCCCAGCAGCACCAGCAGGCGGGCCATAGCGAGCAGCGAGGTGCCGCAGCTTCCTCGGCCCGCCGGAGTGGGAGCAAGCGCGAGCGCAGGTGGGCGGGGCCTGGTCGGCCCGCCCTCCCCGGCCCCGCCCACAGGCCCGGCCCTGAGGAAGCCCAGAACTCTCGCGGGGTGGGCGGGGCCGGAGCTGGAAACCCTGGCGGAGTGGGCGGGGTTGGAGAGGCGCGCCTTTTCGGATTTAGCCTCGGAGTTAATTCCTGCAGCCTAAATTCTGCCGCAGTGTATCGGTTACCAGCGAGTCAGAGGTCAGTCCAGCTTCCAGACTGAGGGGACTCGATGGAAAGTGGCAAGACCACACGAGGGATGCTCACCTTTGGGAACTACAGGCTGCCTCGGGGTTCAATAACTGTGAATAATCTTCGGTCTCCATTCTACAGGTCAGGAAACTGTAGGGAGCCTTCATCAAAGTTTCATCCACCTCTCACACCTGATCCTGTTTAGCATTTTTGTTGTTGTTTAAACTGGAGGATCCAAAATGTTTCTAGATCTTTGCTATTTTAGGCAGAAGAGAACAAAGCACAGGAGTTGGCGCTTGGAAAATCTTTGGGAAGCCGGAGGAGTGGGTATTAGGCTGAGCCCCCTGGCAAAGATTCCCTGGCCAGTCCAAGGGGCTGCCCCCCTCAGCCACAGCTGGAAGGTGGGCACAGCAGTCTGTCAGCGGAACGAGTGACCTCTGCCACAGATTCCTGTCCACAGTCACGGATTGGCAGCGGCACACCTGAACACCCAAATTCTGCTGCAGAAAACCACCCCCATCTCTGCAGACTTGATCAGCAGCGGCAAGCAGCCCAAACTGCTGCGGAAGATGCCTCCGCCCCATTTCTGCTTTCGAAATATCATGCAGGTGCATCCATGTGGCAGAAATGAATTCATATCCAGGAACCTAGCTGTGAGGTAGTCTTGGAAATTTTAGCCGTTCTGCCAGGACTGAGAGGTTGCCAATGTACCTCATGTCCCTGGTATTGGTAAAAATGAAGTCATGCTGCTGACTCGGCCACTTACTAACTGTGGCACCTGGGCAAGTTGCTTCGCCTCTCTGCCCTTCACACACAGTCCTCATCGCTGGAGTGGGGACAGTTATAGGAAAGACCTTCATTTGCTGTGAGGTGTAAATTGGGTAACATCTGTAAGTGATTAGCCTAGCACCTGGCCCAAGGCAGGAGCTCAGAAAATGTGCGTTATCAGGAAGAATTCAGGTTCCCACAAGTAAGGTGGAAGATTGGTCCAATGCTTTGGGACTAATGGCACTTTATGGCTTGCAGCCAAGAGCTGGGGCCTTGGGGTCAGATTGCCTGGGGCCGTGCCCCCACTTTACTGTGCATTAACTGTGTGACTAGGCAAGTCACTCGAGGTCTCTGAACCTCAGATTTCTTACTTGTAAAGTGGGAATAATAACAGTACCTACCCCATGGGGTTGCTGTAACGATGAAGAGAAATCAGGAACTGAGGGTAGTTGTCACAGGGCTTGGAACAGGCAGTGCCTTCAATAAACCAGATGTGGGCACAACTTCATCCATTCCTTCTGAGAAGAGGGTGTGTGGCCTGGGCCTTTATTGCACCCCCTGAGTGAAGTGGTAGCTTGTTGGCAGATGGAGGTGCTGATGTGGCCTCGTGTTCTCGATTCCCTTGGAGATGGACACGGGTCACTTACGTTGGAAGGGTCTGGATTAGCTGGGACTGTGGTGCCTGAAGGATGTTTTATGATGTGTAAAGTGGTCGCTCATGATAATGCCTGAAGAAGTTACTAATAACAATTTAAAGACTGCTCACTCATATCTGAGAAACTTGGGGATTCACAAGAAAAAAAAAACGAACCAATGTCAATAAAGTAAACCAGTGCCTGCCTGTTCTGCTGGCAATTGTGGAGTTTTCGGAAGCTCAGTTGATTTTTTAAAATTATAATAAATAATACTGGCTCATTGCAAAACAACAAAATTCAAACGACACACCCAGTAAGGTCATTTATTCACTCGATGAACACATTTGGAGCACCTGCTCAGACCCAGCTGTGCAGCCGTGAACCAGGAAAACTGAAAGTCCCCTCCAAGCTCATGCATGACTGGGGAAGAGAGTTTGGGGAAATAAAATTATAAACAGAATCTCCTTCCAACCAAGAAATGTTTTCCACAGAAGGAGAAGAGAAAGAAAACAGTTTTATTATTAAATAAACATTAAGCCAGAATGCGATGCATACCGCAGGCAACCCACTAAAGAAATTGCAAGGACAGAACAAAATCTCACCCTTGTCTATAGCCGAGCGGGTGGCAATCGGTGACATCCGTGTTCTCGCGACAAACAGTAACTAGTTCTCAAGTCAGAGGACCTGAGGCAGCATTTGTCACACACAGTCCGTCCTAAATCCACTGGGAATTGGGGCGGCCATTGGCGTTTTCCAATTGTCTCTATCCAAAGGAATAATAAAACTCCTATGTCTCTACAGCAAGCATGTCATTGTAACGCAGAGCTGGCCACCTAGTGCAGGCCTCCCCTAGACAAGGGATGGGGTGTCATCTTTCCTCACATTTACATTTCAAAGGGGTGGCTCCCAGACTCCTAAGAAGCACGGTTCTTTGTTGTAAAAACTAATGAAGCTTATTTCCCCTTTAGAAAGGTTTACAAGTTTTCTAAAGGAGATGCAGTAAGAAAAGGAAAGCAGGGGGGGGTGTCTTTCCCCTTTTTGCACCAGGGAAAATGGGTTTCTTTTTCAGTTTGTCATTACCTGTACAGAGACAAGTGTTCAACAAACGAGTTCTGTATCCCTACAATGTCGGGCAGCGTAAGGGCCACTTGCAAACGAGGCCAGGGGCTGGAAGTAACTGGCAGCTTGAATCCAGAAAGGGCAGTCCCACGGGTGTCCAGAAGGAGCTCCCTGTGCCCAGAGCCTGGACCCAGGGAAGCGCTGTTGGCAGTAGGTGGGATCTGTGCGGGGCGTGTCCTTCCTGGCACGTGTCCACGTACAAGCAATCGCATCTGGTTGGTGCTTTATTGGACTCTTTTTTTAACCCCAAAATGGGATTCTAACATGTGCCCTCTGCTTGCTTTTTATCACCCACTGTCCCATCAAGGACAGCTGTCCATGTCCTACAGCAGCCTAATCTCTCAGTGGCTGTCCTGTATTCTTGTGGTGGCTTTTGCCAGGAGGGGATTCCCCCTCCCTATTTCATGGGATACATTTAGGGTCTTCTCAGTGGAGGCTGAGAGCCATTTATTGTGAGGTCATTGTGGGCTGAACGCCCTGTGCAGCTGGTAAGGCCTTTGCGTGAACTTCAGCATTTTGGCCGCTGGTGTGGGGGTCTCTCCTCTGCCCAGACCCGCCTCTCGAGTGTCAGCTCCTTGCTAGTTCACACTGCCACTAACCAACCTGGAGCTGTCTGCGTCTTCTCTGGTCTCTCCGGACCTCCGAGTGTGGGGGGCTGGGTTCAGAGTTCACCGGGAAGCTCTGGGGTTGGGGACAACAGGACGACAGCAGTCCTGAGCAGGGAGACTGGGGCAGAGCGAGGTGCTGGTAAGTCGAGTCTGCCTTTGGGAAGGGTCCGAGGGAGGCACCCTCGGGGGCTCTGCTCCTGTGTCTCCGAAGCCACCTCCTTACTCGTCTAAGTCCATGCTGGCCAGTTCTCGGGCTTCTGCATGAGGGACCTCGGTTCATACATTTATTTTTTATTTTTTACTTTCGTTGAATTAATTGGGATGACATCGCTTAATAAAACTACAGGTTTCAGGGGTACAGTTCTTCAGCACATCATCTGCTTTCTGCATTTTGTGCTCGCCGCCCCCGGTCAAGTCTCCTCCTGTCACCAGGCAGGGACACTTTAAAGTGACGTTGGTTCTTAGGTGACCAGGGAGTGCTTGCTCGCTGACCTTGGCCACCTTGCTTAATCTTTCTGAGTTTATCTCCTTATCTTTAAGGTGGATACAATGATGTTATTGACTTGATGGAAATGCCTCAGGTTTGACCCAGTAAGGCCCTTAGAACAGAGCCTGACAAATGTGAATCCACCGGTTATCACACTCCTGATAGGCAGGAGGACGCTGTTTATTACTCTCTTGATCATATTATGTCATTTAGAGGGGATTCAGGCCCAAGGTTGGCAGCTGCTGCTTATTGCACAGTTTGCTGCTGGGCCCTGAGCACTCCCCGTGGATCCTCATTTTCGCACCTGACATCACCCCTGGTGGCTGCAATTACCATCATTTCCAGTTTGCAGATGAGGGTATTAGGGAGGTTACGGGAGGGTGGCCTGGGGCTCCTGAGCCGCCAGCACGTAGGAGGTTAGATGGCAGGTCATTGTCCCTGTCAGCCTCCCCGCCCTGCCCCCTGTGGCTGAGAACTGTGCACGAGGATCAGGGTCCCGAAGGTGTCAGGGACCGAGTACCTGGGCTTCGGAGGCGACCTTTAGGACACTGGGCTCCAGGGGCTGCCCAGGTGATGCCTGTAGGGACAAGCTTCCAGATAAGGGACAGTCCTGGGGTTGCCCTCAGCAAACAGCCCCGTCCTAGGCGCCCTCGCCCAGCAGGTGGCGCTGCAGGTCCTCCCAAGGCTCCGACTTGGGAGAGGTGAGGCAGAGGCCAGGGCTCAGGTTTGGGCCAGCTTGCTAAAATTTGCAAATGCAACGACCTAAGACAGCCCCTCCTGGGCGATGGAGTTCCTGGGCCTTTCAGCAAATCTATTCTGCATTCGAGTCACAAACTGTCTTTTGTGAAGCTGGAACAGGGAAATAACGGTAACCATTCACTCCTCTGAGTGCTTTTTGAGTGGTTATTGTTGCTTTTGTTTTCTTTTTGCCTATTTTTTTTTTTGTTACACCAAAATGAGTCCACACTGATGCAAAACACATGGCCCAACTAACATAGTATCTTCAAAGAGAAGTGTGCAAACACAACAGGTACCGTTTTACAGGCGAGAAACCGAGGCACAGAGAGATGAAGTGGGTGGGGTGGTGGAGCAGGACGAGAGCCCAGGTGGGTCCAGCCCCAGTGCTGGATAATCACCCTCCTTCCCCCTCCTCACACACTCCTCCACTGACTCTCCGAGCAGGCAATGGGCTCTCTGATGGGGGGAAGGAAACAGGGTTCAGAGGGCGGCGATGTTTCTGAGAAGTGCGTCCGGGGCACGGCACGGGGGTTGTGTTCATGGTCTTTGGAACCTATGGGGTGCAGCTTTTTCTGGGATCAGGAATGACAGACCTTACGCGCAGTGGTGCAAATTACCAGCAAGGGCAGAGCTCGTGCAGAAGGGCAGTGCCATGTCCGTCTCAGGAGTGGGCGGTTGCCTCTGGGCTCCAGCACATTGTGTGCCAGAGAAGGTCACATCTCCTGATTTCTCAAGATCAGCTGTGTGCACAGTGGCCACCTGGCCACAGGGCCTCCCGCTCCCATCCCAAGGTGGAGTCTGTTTTCTACCCCTTGAGTCTGGGCTGGCCTGGCAGTTGCTTTGCCCACAGCATGCGGTGCAAGTGATGCTGTGTGTTCTGAGCCCAGGCCGCAAGGGGCCTTGTACATTCTGCTCTTGCTCTTAGAACTAGCTCGCTAGGGGTGTGGCCCAGGGGGGCAAGGCTGGGGAAGCAGAGTGAGGCATCCCCTCCGAGGCCATCTGAGACCACTAGCCCCCACCTGATCCAGCAGCTGATCGTGAACACACGATCAAACCCAGCCAAGGTCAGCTGAGCCCATCCAGACCAGCAGAGCCATCTGGCTGAGCCCAGCCCGGATTGCCAAACCCAGCATCCTGAGACACAGAGCGTTGTCACACAGACAGTGCTACCTGACTCAAGCTGGCTCCATGCATTTAAACAATGAAACTCTCCTGCTTTTTAAAGGTTGGCAATGAATAAAAAAAAAAACCCCACAAACCAACACCTGTGCTAGCTGAACCAAATGTTTATGAGTTCCAGATGGGGCTGCAGGGGTCACCAGTTCCCAACGAATGCCGTAGAGCCTGTGAAACAGGAACGAATCCTGGTTTGCTGCTTGCAGCGGTCTCAGCACACGCAAACTGGCGTGAATTTATACATGCAAATTGAGTGTGCATGTCGAGAAAGGTTCGTTGCGACCGCCCTCAGAAGGCACTTGCTTGCCTGGGCTTTCCTCTTGTGGTGTGGGGTGGGTTTCGGCATTTGTATCTATGGGTTTCTTTGTTCAAGGTGATCTCTGGTCCTGTTTAAAAATAGAATCTCTAAGCCTCAATCATGTACAAAGCTCTCATCTTGTTCCTCACTGCAGTGAGCCTGGGCACCAGCAGAAAGTTAGCTTCTGCACGCCAGCTCCTTTTCCTAACTTGAGCGGTGAGTCATCAGTGCACCCTGCGTGGGGTGAGGACGTGAGTGTCTTGAGCCAGTGTCCCTGGCAGGGGCTCAGCGAGCGGCAGCACAACAGAGCTGGAATTCTCTTTCACACTTCAGATTTCCAAGGTCTCCAAGTCGTGTTGCCTGCATTGTTTGCAAGATTTTTAAAGAGCCATTAAAACCAATCTTGGTTCCGAACACCTGACATAATGAAACAGATGTAATTCCCTCAGCTCTGCAAAGCTGGGAAAGAAAATAAAAAGCCTAAGGGAGGCAGGAGTGGCTGGTGACTGGTGAACATTTTATGAGACAGAAAGGATGTAGTTGTACCCGTTTTACACAGTGGAGCTCAGCTTGGCATTGATTGGTTGCCTCCCTTCCACGCCAGGACCTGCCTTCAGTGTTGAGAAGTGTGAGCTCGTCTGTGCTCACAGATGCCTGCTGCGTTCTCTCCTGTCACAGGCTGCGCTCACTTCAGCTAATGCACTGGGGGAGAGGAGCCACCGGATTTCAGAACATCTAGTCTCTGAGTGTGGATGGGGACTCTGTACTTCAGGATTGCCTGGGGGGCAGCTCCTTTTTTAAAAAAAGAGATATAATGGCTACATAACATTGTGTAAGTGTGAGGTGTACCGGTGTCGGTTTGATGCATTTGTGTACTGTAAATGATTACACAGCAGCGTCAGCTGATAGCTGCGTATGTTACATGCTTGCCGTTTCTTTCTTTGTATCGAGGACAGTTAAGATCGCCTCTTAGCGACTTTGAAGTTTGTAACACAGTGTTGTAACCACTGTGCTGTACTCGCTGTGCTGGGCAATAGGGCTCCAGGACTTACTCCTCTGCTAGTGTCAATCTGTGCCCTTACGCGGCATCTCCCTGATTCCCCCACACCCAGCCCCTGGTAACCACCATTCTGTGCTCTGTTTTCACAAGTTCAGTATTTTTCAGATTCCATGTATAAGTGACGTTCATACAATGATTGTCTGACTTATCGCACTTAGCGTAATGCCTTCAGGTTTTATCCATGTTGTCGCAAATGGCAGGGTTTCATCTTTTCTTATGGTTGAGCAGTACTCCATTGTGTATATATATATATATACTGTGTGTGTGTGTATATATATATATACATGTATGTGTGTGTGTATATACATATGCCACGTCCCTTTTGCCCAATTGTCTGGTGAAGGACATTCCAGTTGTTTCCGTATCTTGGCTGCTGTGAGCAGCGCTGCCACGGACACGGGAGAGCAGCCATCCCCTTGAGATCCTGGTTCCGGTTCCTTCAGATGCGCACCCAGGAGTGGGCTGCTGGGCCCCACAGTGTCTCAGTGAGGCCATGTATGTTCTCTGAGTTCAGGAGCAATCATCTCGGCATATTGTCGAGAGCTTGGCAGGTGAGCGCGGGGGGCTGTCTGCTGGGAACTGGTGCCGTGGGCCCCGATGGCACTGCTCTGCCGTGAGGAAGGCACAGAGCCTCCACTAGATGGAAGAGGGCTGGGCATTTCAGGGACTTCCCAGGGGAGTCAGGCAGTGGTCTCAAACTTGAACTTGGAGTGGAATCACTTGCTTGGCTTGTTAGAACACAGACCTCGGGACCCCTGACCAGGGCTTCTGCCTCAGTCGTCCTGGGGCAGCATGAGAGAGGAGACTGTTGTACCCCTCCTCTGCTCCCCCCACAGGACCCTCCTGTGGCCGATGTATAGGATCCTCCCCTACTGAATGATACTCCAATGCCAACTGGGTGCCCCACAATTCAGTTCAGTTCTGACACCCGGGGTTAGTGCCAGACCCCACAAGGCAAGGGCTCAGTCCCATAAGACTGACTCCTCCTCAGATGCCAGTCACAAGTCCTCAGGTGCCCCTCTGCTTCTGACCGGCTGCCTCTCAGGAGGTGTTCCCACGGTCCCACCCCACTTGGCCTTGGTAATTTGCTGGAATAGCTCACAGGACATAGGGAAACACGTGCACCCCTCCCCAGACCCTCAGCCCTGTCCTGAAGCCCCCTCCCACCCTAGCCCCTTCCCTTGGGGAGCTCTTAGCCTGATGGAGAGAATGGCAAGACAAGCATACAGGAGCCAGGCTTTTTAAAAACTTGAAAGAAGAAAGGGTATTGACGATAGGACTGCCATCTTCTCATGCCTTTCCTTTCCACACTGAATTACTGCACAGAGCATGAACAGTTCTGAAGTCAGCGACTAATTTTCCCCCGTAATTTTATTTCAGAATGGTGGCTTCTTCAGGTCTCTGTGGGCCCAGGGAACAATGCAGATCGATCTGAGGGCCATGAAATGTGTAGTGATACCTGCCGTCTGCGCAGAGCATCGCCCCTCGCCTAGAACACCTGCTGGAAATTAGCTTCTCATGTCATTCATTCAGTTGTCCATCTGTCCATCTATCCATCCGTCCGTCCATCCGTCCGTCCATCCATCCATCCATCCATCCATCCGTCCATCCATCCATCCATCCATCCATCCAACAAATACTGACTGGGTGTCTCCCATGCTGTAGGTGCTGAGGACACCACTGGGACCAAGAAAGACAAAATACTCCCCAGAGGGAGGTGACATTTGCAGGGGTGTCCAGCCCCTGGCCCAGGATGGCTATGGATGTGGCCCAACACAAAACCGTAAATTTATTTAAAACATTATGAGGTTTATTTTTGGATTACGTGTTGCAATGTATTTAACGTGTGGCCCAGACAACTCTTCTTCCAGTGTAGTCCAGAGACGCCAAAAAGTTTGGACCCCTCTGCTAGAGGGAGAAAGACCCAAACCAAGTAAATACAAGAAAAATGCCAGTCCAGAACGAGATTTTCTGTGAATAACAGATAAATAAGAACAGACATGCCCTGGCTGGCGTAGCTCAGTGGATTGAGCGCGGGCTGCGAACCAGGCATCGCAGGTTCGATTCCCAGTCAGGGCACATGCCTAGGTTGCAGGCCATGTCCCCCAGCAACCACACATTGATGTTTCTCTCTCTCTCTCTCTTTCTCCCTCCCTTCCCTCTCTAAAAATAAATAAATAAAATCTAAAAAAAAAAAAGAAGAACAGACATAAAACAGTGGCGTTTTTCTCCGCAGATCCAGGCAGGGAGGCATGAAGTTTGCTCTGGTCCCCTGTCATCTGAGCAATTAGGGGCAGGGGAGTGAGGTCACCCTCAGAAGGTGGACATCGGCATACCGAGGCCTCAGCTGACTGCAGGGTCCACAGTGGGAGGCTGAGTGCTGAGGGGCCATGAAGGCTCTGGCTGACATTCCGGCTCCCTGAAATGCCATCGCTTCTTTCCGAGCCTCCATTTCTGCCCTGGGAATGACCCCACTGACTTGGGGGGGGGGCGGTAGAGATGAGAAATTGAGTGTTCTTGGCACAGAGCTGGTCAGGTTGAGTATAAAAAATGATGTCGTGGTGACCTTGCAGATCTGATCTGATAAACCTGGGGCTGGAATTAATTTGGAATTTGGTAGAAAGCACAGCAAGACATCCATATAAATAAAATCCATCCTTTTCATGTTCTAAAGAGCTTTCTAATGAAAGGGAACTTCCTAACCTGTGAAATTGGGAGGTCTGGGGTACTCGGTACAGCACAAATCGGCTCTGGGCAGAAAAACATCCAAACCCTCTTAACATTTCAGCGGTACGGATCGGTGCGTTTCGTCTCTCAGGCAACCAGCAAACTAGATTCCACTTCCAGGTAAAAAAAAATGTGAGTGTTCTTCTGGGAAGGCTTGAATCTAATGCGCACATGCATCAGGGACCTTATCTCTCAGCCCCAAGTCCAAGCCAGACGGCTGGAGATGCATACAGACCCAGAAGATTGGGGTCAGGTAGCCTCAGTCCAAAACCAGCTTGAGCCAACTCCCGTGGGGAGTGTGTGGGGAGGACGGGCCCTGACCAGCTTCTCCTCCTCCTGCCTTTTGCTCTCCCGTGGGTGCCTCCTATTGGCCAAGCTGAAGGGGGCGTGGCTGAGACGGTCCCAGGCCACCAGCGGAGCGGTGAAGCGAGAAGGGGCTGGGGACAGCTGGACAGAATGACCAGGCCAAGGCGCAAGTGCCGTCACTTCGGAGTCCGTGGAACCACCAAATGCCAAAGACAAATCCTCATTTCCCGGGGCAGAGGTTCCACGTTGTCTTGGCAGAACATGGTGAGGGTTAGGGGCAGCTTCCAGGCCGACTGTTGGCTGGGGTGGGCTTCTAGACCTTCTGTTTCTCTGAAAAAGGCTCCTTGTGTATCTGCTTCCCGTTGAGCTCTTCCTTGAGACTGGGTCAGAAGAAAACGTTCCACCCATTACAGGCCTGTTGTAAAAATCACTCCCCAGAGCACTCGACCCCGCACGCTCCCATGTCTGTAAGTAAGGCGTTCAAGCAGCGTACTCCCCGAACTCGAACCTGAACTGCTGTCCATCACAACGTGGAATGGAGACTTCTCCTGTGGTTGGTCTTTCCTCCGAGGTCCTGCCCTGCTGCAGAGCGGGCGGCCCCCACAAGAAGGCCTGACGGTTAAGGTGGAGACACGCACCTTCTGCTTTGCGCATGGAAGAGTGAGGCCGGGAAGGTGTGAGGGGCTGCTTTGGACTCAACGCCTCCACCAGATTCTGTGCCGTTCCTTACAGTGCGTCAGGAAGGCAGCACCAGTCCTGCCAGACAAGTGTGCTTTAAAATCCAGATCTCCTTCCTGGGAGAAGGATATTAGAAAATTCGTGGATTTAGGCGTGTTTTCTGCGCTGCTGTTTCTAGAGACGACATCACATAACCCAGCGTAGAAACACCTGGGTCTTTCCTTTCTCGAGTTCAGCAGCACTTCTGATGGAGGCAGCATCCCTCACCCACCTTCACTTTGTGGGTTGGCTCACCCTGCTCCCGCGAAGCCTCAAAGCCTCGTAGCCTCATTTCAGAGGGAATCCAGAAGCGCTGGCCCGCACGCTGGGAAAGTGAAACTGGCAAGGTCTTTAGGAGTCGCCCAGACTTGCCCCCCATCCCAGGCCTCCCCCCAGCCCCAGCCCCAGCGATGTCCGGAGTCAGAATCGCCTCTCGGTGACCTGCAGGGTCTGCCTGGCTCCTTCCCCTCATCTCTCCTGAAACAGGGCTTCTCGATTTCATACCCGAAAGGAAGGCACACAGAGCATCCTGGCAGCTTCTTTTCCTGTTCCAGCAAAAGTCTGGAAAAAGCAAAAAAAAAAACAACAAAAAACCCCCAAAACCCCTTAAATCCTCCCATGTTTCAATAAGGTTATCCAACCAACATCCCAAAGGGGCGTGGTTTGGGTTGGCAGCCCCTTCGCCTGCCCTGGGGCGTGTTCACGCTCCTTGTAGGGGTCTCTGCCGTGCCTCCTGCAAGGTGGTGCGCTGTTCTCTCCCTCCATCTCTCTGGAGCGGGCTATTAACTTCGTGCCTGGGACTGGCGTGGCGCACCAGGAGCTGACACACAGGAAGACGAGGACAGTGGGTCACATGCACCCAGCGAGCGGAAGCCCAAGTGGGCACACGAACACGCACAGGCCGATTTATGGGTTAAAGAGAGGTGTCTTGAAAACCTGTCACTAATACACATACAACAGCTGGTGATTTTGCCCTCAAAGAATTTTGACACTAACTTAAATAAAATACCCTTGATTTAAGAGGCCACTGTTTATAAATAAAGAAGGCACATATCCTGATCTTAAGATAGTTTTGCAAGTCATGGGAAAGAAGACCAAAAGTGGAAGAAGAGAAGGGGGAGTTAACGTCACAGATCCCACTGTTGTGAACCAGACACGTGAGAGCGTCATGTTTTCTCATGTTTGACTGGAACAGGAAGCTCCAGTGTCAGGCTGCTCTTCTCAAAGGTGATGGACAGATGCGTGGCTGGTGGGCTGGGAACAGGGTTACATGCCTATAGCTGTCATGTTTTATGCATGAAAGGGTTGAAGCTAATATGGCAAAATATCAAACTTTTCAAATGTGTGTGGTTGGTACATTATCTGTTATTCAATTTTCTGCATGTAAAATGTGTTTCATAATTACAAGATTTTTGAACGGGAACCTTTCCTAAATCCCAAGATGCTCAGCAGAGCGATTCCCAGCATGCCCATGGTTCTCGACTTTCTTCGTGTCTCATAGCGTGGGAATGATGGTGGCGTGACCCCTTGCAGAGCTGACCCCACACTGTCACACACACCAGTCGGGTTTGGCCAGGCTACGCCAAAGAAGCAAGCAACCACAAAATTTCAAAGGCTTAATCTCATAACAGTTGTGTTTTGTCGGGTATACATGTCCAGCACCGGTTGAAGGGGAGCCTCTGCTTCTCGTGACCACTGGTGACTTGGGCTGAGAGAAGCTCCACCGTGCTGCTGCTTCCTCTGGAGGCTCACACACCCGCCCTCTGTGCTTTTGTTTGGGAGGGTCACATTGCCACTTCTGAGCACAGTCCATCGGCCAGAACTAGTCCCATGATCCCAACTGACTGCAGGGGACTGGGAAGTTCAGAGAAGCACGTGGGTGTTCGGTGAGGCCCACAGGTCTCTGCTGTATCACGAAAACAGAAGGGCCCGGGCGGACCCTTCATTATGAAGTCTTTTGCTGAGATGTCACTCGTCCTGTTCCCTTCAGAGGAAGCACTTTTGAGTGTAAGCCAGGGCGGCAACGTGCTTGTAAGGACAATCTGGACCTCATGTAACTGGGACAAATTATAAATCAGCTAGGGACTTGGGAGTTACTTCTCAGGAGCCACTTCACGGTCAATGGGCATGCCCTGCCCTTCAGCGTGCCCTGCCCTAGCAGCCGAGACCTTTGAGCCACTGAGGTATGAGGCACTCATGGACCCAGACTCTGGTCCTGACATGTGTTCACATTTTCATTTCTTTTTTTTTTTTTGATGTAGTTTATTTTTTAAATGTATTTTATTGATTTTGCTATTACGGTTGTCCCAATGTTTCCCCCTTTACCCCGCTTCATCCTGTACCCACCTTCCCTCTGGCAATCCATCCCCCACCTCCCCACCTTAGTTCATGTCCATGGGTCATACATATAAGTTCTTTAGCTTCTCCATTTCCCATACTATTCTTACCCTCCCCCTGTCTGTTTTGTACCTGTCATTTATGCTTCCTAATCCCTGCACCATTTCCCCTTTGCTCCCCTGCCCCTCCAGCCGACAACCCTACAAATGATCCCCATACCTATGATTCGTTCCTGTTCTGCTTGTTTGCTTAGTTTGTTTCTTTAGATTCCATTGTCTGATAGGTTGGCCATCTCTGTTTTGTTTAGTTCTTTTTCTGGGGTTTTGTTCTGTTCTTTCCTGTGGGCCATATTCGTTTGTCTCCTCAATTTGGCAGCCTCCCTGTGCGTGTTTCTGTGTGTTAGGTAGAGCTGCTGTGACTCCCTGTCGCAGTGACGCGGCCTGTGTGGAAAAGCGCACCTGGAAGTTGTGCGGGGTGGAGTCTCAGGTGATCGCTGGGGTGTGGCTCTGTGTGGGGGGAGGGCTTGGAGGGGACAGCGCTGCTGCCTGGCTCTGGAGGTTCGCCTGGTACTCACCCCATTTCCAGTGACTTCACCCACTAACCCTAACCCATATGTGACTGACGCCCTCCCAGCTGTTGCCCTGGTGCCGGATCCGAGTGGGTCGGTGTACAAATGCTCTAAGACTGTCCAGGCCCTTTAAGAGGAGTCTCTTGAACACCCGGCAGTTTCTTCTCTGCCCCAGCCCCCACTGGTTTTTACAGCCGGAGTTATGGGGACTTATCTTTTTGGCGCTGGAACCCTGGGCTGTGTGATCTGGCCTGGGGCTAGGATCCCTTGCTCCCAAGGTGTCCCTCCCAATTTTTACCCACCACAGGGGCAGTGAATGTGGGACGGCACGTCCCACGGCCACCGCCACCTCTCTGTGCCGCACCGCGTCTCTTTGCCTCTCCACCTGTTTCTGCCTCTCCGCCCCTCCCACCCGTCTGGATGAATGTGGCTTCTTTAAATCCTTGGTTGTCAGACTTCCTTCCATACAGTTTGATTTTCTAACAATTCTGGGTGTTATTTGTTTTGAGGTTTAGTTGTAATTCTCTCTGTGGTTGTACAGGAGGCGAAGCGTATCTACCTATGCCTCCATCTTGACTGGACGTCCTCTGTTCATATTTTCTTACATCCGTCCATCCATCCACCCACCCAAGAAACACCCACTGTGTGCCAGCTGTGTGGCAATCACTGTGTCGGGCAAGAGATGTGAAAGTGAAGAAGACAGACACTGTCCCTACTCTTGTGGAACTTACAGGCCACTGGGGCAAAGGATGGTAACACTGAAAATCCAGCAAAGAGCCATGCAATGTAAAGATGTGACAACTATTGAGGAAAAGTGTGGGACACCAGGAAAAGGTAATACAGAGGGCTTTTCTCCCCAGGAGCTGCTTCTCCCAAGCGCCTCATTTATATGTTGATGTAAGTGTAACGATTTGGTATTGTCCTGTGAGAATTCCTAGAAGTGGGAGGTGCCATAGTGGAGGAGAGCTTTCTCTTGGAGACTGTGGAAATAGTTGCATTTGATATCTGTGTATTATTTATTAAATTAAACTATCGGTAAGATGATACATCTTCGTTTCTATAGCATAATGTGCCTCAAATATTGATTAAGTTAAAGAAAAATGATTTCTTCACAAATGCCAGTCTGCACAAATATTTCTGACTCATTTTTTGTGGGGAGGCAGTTTCTCTGCACTCTTCTCCGGGACCGCCAGCAGCTCGCTCCTCACCCCTCCAAATCCCAGACTCGGATGATCGGATGATCGGAAGGCTGCGGGGCTCAGTGGGTCTCCTGGTTGCTAAGAGGCATGCGGAACTCACCCCTGAGCCAGAGACCAGGCTGAGCACTTTGAAAGCCTCCAATTATTTGCTCCTCATGAGACGGGCACTCCATTACTCCATTTACCAGGCGAGGGACCTGAGAGACAGAGAGGCTAGGGGACTTTCCTGGGGCCACAGGACGAGTAGGTGGAGAAGCCCGGATACTGGTTGTCTCTGGAATCTTTCTAGTTAGCTTACAGCTTTATCCCATTGACTCGTGGGGTTTCCAGATTCAGATATCAACTGGGGCCTCCCTGGCGTCCCTCCCTGTGCCTGGGGGACTGTGAGCCCTCTGGGGGTGGGCTGTGCCGGGTCTTCCCATTCCTGCATCCGTGCTGCCCTCAGCACACTCAGAGCCTCGGAAGGGCCAAGCAGGTACGGATGCCCCACCAGGGTGTTCCCTGACGCACAGAATGTCCGGGCCTCAAACAGCAGCCGCCGCCCTCTCCAAAGCCGGCATGCTTAAGCTACTCTCCATAATGCACTGAAATTGCCTCCTCGAGGTTAGAAATTGTTGAAATTAACTGATTAAGTTAATCTGCAGAGCAATTTATGGACCACATTCTCATTAAGGAAATAAAAGGAACATTGGCTGCATAATTTAATAAAAGCTACTTCCATTCAGCTGTAGAAACAGGTGAGTTACCCAGCAGGTTCTGGTCTAACTTTTGCATTTTGCTTAATGACTGTTGAATCAACCCAGCCTGGCGCTGGCCTCTTTGTGACCCAGTCATAGAAATTGAGGAGTAGGAGTGGTGGGGGGCTGTGGGTGGGGGGAGTTAGGAAAGATGAACTACTGGTGTTCCAGAAGCAAAGTAGGAATCAGCCAAAAAAAACATTAAAAAATTGTATTTGCAGGTTGGCATTTACAAGGAAATTATTTTCTGTTTGTTTAATTATTAATTTAAAAAAAGGTTGGGGCAAAGGAAATTATTATTAAATTATTATTCATTATTTGCCAGAATCAGGCCTAGGTGTCTGAGCACATACTGCGAGGTTTTCTCTAGTTGGGTGGGAGGGAAAGCTGTCTCCAGGGAGGAGGCATCAGGGATGGCATTTGAGCAGCGGTGACTGCAGTTTGGCACCCAGCACTGGGCGAGGGTCTATTGTGTTGGGAGTGGCTTGCACACAGAGAAAGGCAAGATGCTGGGGGACAGCTGGCAGGGAGGCCAGGAGCCAAATGTTTCTTGCCACCTTTCTGCTGTGCCGTGGACCAGGGGGTGTTGCTCAGCGCGACGGGGATGGCAGGGGAGACCTCTGTGCTCAGATTCCCCCAGCGTGCGCCCGAGAGCTGACACTGTCCTAGCTGCTTCATCAGGAAAGGCACAACATCAGGGCATCCAGGGGCCAGAATGAGTCATCAGCAGCCCTCCCCCGCAGCACACCTCAGCTGTTTTTCCATCAGCATTTTATGTTGTTGCTCTGAAAGTACGAGGTGCTTTTAAGAGGTATTTGAGAAATAAAGGAAGGCAGAAAAATACCCTCAATTCCACCACTGAAACACAAACATGAACACATTTGGGAATATTCCCTCCCAAACAGATTATTTTGACACAGTCAGAATCGTAACACACGGGCTCCCTGGTGTTCTCGTTTTTCACTTACACTCGGCCCTAAGCATTTCCGATTTATGACAGACTCTGAACCATTGTTTTTAGGGGAGGATAACGTGCCGCCCGGTGGATATAGGAGCACTGACTATCACTCCTTTCTCCACTCCAGGCAGGTCAGTTGGCCCCTATATCGTCCCCCCAAATATGACAACTCTCGCCAATGTTATCTTTGTGCGTTTTCTCTTACATTATTTCTTGAGGTTTTGATTCCACTCATCAGATGGCAGAGTTGACAGGCAGAGGAGATAAGCAACTAGGAAGTCAGCTAATTAGAAAGAAGAGCGTACTGGGATCAGGTGGGCCAGGTGCTGGAAACCAGCTGGCCGGTTTTCCTTCGAGGACTCCTGTCCTGCAAACATACGGGTGCCTAAGGTGTGAACTTGTATAATGTCATGGGGAGCTAGGACCAAAGGAGCGTGGGGGACAGTTACACATCTGAGCACGATATTTCCCTTTCTGGTTTCGTAGAGACTTTCACATGGTGTCTCGCCTTGTGATTGAGTCATCGAGAGCAGCTCTGCCTGGTGGATTCTGTTCTGAGATCACAGAAACATTCCCTTCACTTGCCAGTGTGGATGCCGCCGGCCACGTACTGAACACTTGAAGTGAAGCCAGTGAGACCAAGAAATGGAAGTTTAAGTTCAGTTTTATTGTAATTAACTTAACTTGCCATATGTGGTAGGTCTGGGGAAGATATAATATGATGCCTGTCTCAAATTTATCTGATCACAGACTCTGTTATTTTTTTCTATCTGTCATCTCTGGGAAAAAAATAAAGAGCAGGATTCTGGAAACACACGTGGGCAAAGCTGATGCAGAATATTCCTCCTCAGGGGTCTTTGGGATAGAAGCCCTTTAAAGAACGTAGAAGAAATTGGGACTCAAGAGGGAGTTCTTTTACACAGGAACCTGCCTTATTAATGTGTCTGTTAATCGCTGCATTTGCCCCTATTTCCTAATCACTGTTCTTGAGCAGGGTCTTTGGCTGGCCCACTAGCGTCAGACTGTGGTATGGACCGCCAGCCCACTTACGGATTGGCTGTCCTTGCGGACGATGCTTGCCAGTGGTCCAATCAACTGTGGCTGTGGAGGTCATGTGATACAAGACATGGGTGCATAAGGACTGTCTTCCCCAAAAGTTCTCCCGTTCAGGACACAGTTTCCCAGGTCTGACTGTGGGCGGCACACCAAGGTGTTCATTGATGGGCCGTGAATGAGTTTCAGCACTTCTGAATCGCAGGTCCCTCCTCAGTGAAAGGATGCTGGTCATGAGGACTTAGAAAGTCATCATAAAGATCTCATGATATGTAATGCTTGTTCATTACGTGTGCTACTGCTGTTTTTCTTTATAAATCCATATGTACATGGATGGGATAATTTCTATCTGATCTTCCATATTCTCCCTGCACCCCTCTTCCTCTCTCTAGCCAGAGATACGTACCTTCGTCAGCGGCTCCAGCTTGGGTTTGACCGTGGAGGCCCACACAGGGAGACTGGAGGGGAGCAAGTGGGGGGTGGGGTCAGGGTGTCTGGTCTCACTCTGGCTCGTTCCCTGCAGGTTCGGTTGGGATGGCTGCGTGCCTCCCCTAGAGCACGTGGCTCCCACCGGGCACTGGGCAGCCGTCTCCACATGCAGCTCTCCTTCCCAGTTTTGGTAACAATTCTCCATGTTCCTTTCCGCCTAACCAGGATATTCGTGTACCCTCCCTAGAGCTGGGGCACTTCCCTACCCCTTGCTGTTTCCCAAACCTTCGCACGCGGGTCTTGTATTAATGCCTCGTTCAATCGCTCCCTTTTCGTGTGCCTGGATCCCAATGGAGGTAGTGCCTTTCTCGTCAGCGTTGATGGAAACACCTTCCCCCCAAAGCCTTGTACATTTGTACGTGGGCTGACTTTCCTGTGCGACATCTCAGTGTTTTAATTATTTTTCCAGGCAGCTGCATTTTACCGAAGACCAGCACTGGCTGAGCAAGCAGTGGGTTTCAGAGGCAATATCTCTCTGCAGCCACTTAATTAGAAAATAATCTTGTTTTCCCCCATAGCCATCCAGTTCTAGTGGCTTTCTTCGCTTTTTCTTCTTTTCTCATTTATCTGAAGGAATTAGCAGAGTTCCTCGGAGAAGAGAACGTTGCCCTGCTCCGTGGCCTCGGGGGTTTGTAGCTGGCTGCGAGGAGGAAGTCTCATCCACCCCACGGAAGCAGCCACTGCTTGTGGAGGTCCCGGCCACCAGACACTGCGTTGAGCCAGTTACGACATCATCTCAGCCGGACCTCACGGCAACTTCATGAAGTCAGGCCCTCGTTACCCCCCTTTGCAGCCTGTGGTGTTATTAGTAATGTTCTGGATGCTGCTCCGTGAGGGTTCTCCCTTCAGAGAGGACCCCTTCCCAGCCCCAGCAGGGTGGAGACATCCCAGGGCTGAACTTGTCTCCCTGCTACGGCAATAACCCCGTGCGTCCTTCCACGAGAACGGGGGTCTCTCCATTGTAGGTGGCTGCTCAGAACGTCTCCTTTGGAGAGCATATTTTGCTTTTCTTCTGTTTTTATTTGTCTCTTACTTTTGCCTCCTTGGCTTTCTGCCACTCCCCCCCTCGTTGGAGATGTAAACAGGCACGACGGTGGCTCTGAAGACCAATAAGATGGCACGTGCTCTTGTGTCTTCAGTATGTATTGTTGACTCAGGGGACAAGCCTGTGAGTCAGGTACGGGAGACACAGTGGTGAACAGGCCCCGCCCCGCCCTCCAGGGGCTCACGAGGTGGCAGGTGCAGGTAAGTAGCCAGGTACAGCAGCCCAGCTCCAATCCTACCCGCTCCTGGCATCCAGTGATGGCAGGAAGATTGGGCCTGTACTGATCAGGAGACAGGGTCAGGGGACAGAAGCCCTAACAGTGATTTGAACAGAACGAAGGTAATGAACAACGAACAAAAACGCCAGCTCAGTATAAAGTCACTGACCAGGCCCCTGGAAGAGAAAAGAGGGAAGGTGGAGGCAGCGTGGATGGGGACATGGCAACAACAGGGGGCAGCGACCGCCCCGGGGCTAGTTCAGGACACTCTCGTAGTTCGGGACACCCTGTCTTCTTGCAGAACAACAACTACATGTGTTACAGAACAAAGGGGGGCCAAGGGCGATATACTATTATTTAAAGGATCCCCTACAGGGCTTGACTGTCCGCCGCCTTATAGGAAAGACATCTCTCAATGCCAGAGATTTGTGAAAATGAAAGGAAATGTTTATTTAATGCTATACAGACTTAAAGTAGTGACCTAATGTCTTCATTAAAGTCCTAAAGTCCCTTAAAACACCCTCAAACACACACAGTCCTTCCTTTCCCCTTTTGCCTAGTCTGGGGTACCGTATCTTAGGAAAGGAAATATAAGTCTGTGGCTCAGGCCGTCCCGATTCTTCCCAGTAATCCATCTCGGCTGGTAGGCCTCCCTTGGTTCCCGGCACCATCAGCTGTGTCGCCAGTATCTCCGCTAAAGCCGGGTGGTGGTTCCCCCTACTAAAGCTGCGGGGGTCTCTTCTATGTCCACAGCTACATGGCTCTCTTTCACTGACACAGCCGCGTGGTCCTCTCTCTTTCACTCCCACAGCTGAGTGGTCCTCTCTGCACAATGGCCACGGGAGTCCCCACTCTGCCAAAGCCACATGGTTCTCCCCCCCAATGGCTGCCATGTCTGGGTTTCAATCTCCGCGCCAATCTTCCTCTCCAGCCCCATTTCTGACTCCTCTCACAATTGCCTGCACTTGCCAGCACTCTCAAATCCTTCCAGCTTTACTGGGCTGCCATCGTGAGTCTGGGCAGGTGTGGCCCCATGGCATGGAGCCAATCTTTCCAAGCTCCCAGGCAGGCGCTGTAACTCAGGGGAGTTGCCTCTCAGTTACATCTTGGGGGAAGTTACTTCCATCCCCCTGGCTCAGAGCATGGCCACAGCTGTTTAACACATCTATGCAACCAGGTGAAGGTTATAGATGTGTTGTTAAATGACCACACCAGAGGTGAGCTGCAAAGCTGTTGCTAGGCAAAACAGCTCTCAATGGCCCTGCCCCATGTGTCCCTTCCCCCAACCCACACCTGTGTGTGTGGGGGGTGGGGAGGGTGAGGACATCCTAATATTTCCTGGACACCTTGAGTTCTGGACCCCCTTCCAAATCCCTATTTGGGGTCCCCTCTCTTGGCTGCACCCTGTCACACTTACCCCCTCTACCCGTGGCTTCGGTGTTGATTAGAACTCAGGCTCACATGATAGTAAAGCCCAGTGTGTAAGCCCTTCTGGCCTCTGTGTGTGTGGGCCTGCTTGCAAAGAGCAAGTGGGAAGGGACAGTGCCGTCCTGCTTGTGACCATCAGGACAGAGATGGCGGTACACGGAGACGCAGAAGACTGGGCGTCTAAGCCGAAGCCCGTCCTGACGCTTACCTGTGGCTGGCAGCTGTGGGCTTGAGGACCAGTTCCAGAAGGGTGCAGACTTTGTCTCCTGAAACACACAGGTCGGCATGCCTTCTTCGTCCTCTGGGCGAGTGGCACTGGTTGCTGGGAATCTTGCCCTGCCTGAGTCACTGCTTCTCTCATCTGCCTCCAGGGACGAGAGGGTCTTTTCTTGAATAAACAAGCCTCTTGGTGCAGCAGAAGCAGCAGGCGGGGCAGAGCATGGGCATCTGTCCTGGTCGAATCCTTCGAGCAAAGCGAAGGGGAGCAGCTCCAAAACTCCAAAACGGGCTCTGCGGGGACGTTGCAGTCGGAACTGGGGGCTGCAGAGTCGGCAGTCACCTGGGGCCACCTCCCAGGGGCGGGTGGGGTGTGGATCCTGGAGTTCCCTTCTCCTCGTCCCCCCTTCTCCCCACCCTCCTCTCCCTTGCTGTCCAGGCCAGTGCTGGGGGAAGTGTGGGGCTCCACCCTGGGGTTGCTCAATAATCAATACACCAGCACTCCATGTTCAATCATCGAACACATCGAAGGGAAAGTGGCCTGGGAGATCAGTTGGTGGTTCTCAGAGAGCTGTGGGTTTTTATAAAGGGATTTAGGCCATATTTGGCTCATTGGGTTCTTAGGAAAGGTAGAAGAGGTTGCCTTGTTTGGGGAGGCGATGGTCAAGGACATTGATATTTGGGGGAGTTCTTACTATTCTTTTTATGGGAGGTTTTGTGAGCCCAGAACAAACAAGTAGGCTGCAAGGTAGTAGTTCACAAATTGAAGCTAAAACTAGGAAGGATGTTGACCCTGTCTGAGCCTCGTAACAATCCTGTACCGCAGATGCAGTAGGTGTGACCCCATTTCACTGACGAGGGAATGAATACCCACAGGGGCTGAAGGAGTGGCCGCAGAGAACATGCCCTAGTTGGCTGGCGTGAGATCTAAATTCAGGGCCTCATGAGTGAGTTACAAGGGTCAGGTCAAGAGCTGCCGGGCCCAGGCTCGGCTCCGGTCTGCTCTGCTCTGCTCTGCGCTTCTCCAGCCCCTCGGGCAGAAACACGCCGCTGCACGACTCCGCTGCGATCGGTCGGTGTTGGAGAGACGGGGCTGCCGAGAGGAACTCAAACAAGGTGGCCGCGGAGAGCTGCTGGAGCCCAGGCACGCCCCACGGTGGCGGGGCTGGGGGCCCAGGGAAGGGTGCAGGCCAGGAGCTTCCTTAGATGTTCGCACACCACCCTGAAAGTGTCTTCAAGGACTGTGGATTCTCTCACACATTTTGAGGTTGATATTTGAAATTTTTCTTTGTAAGTTTTAGTAGCTGCAAAGATGATTACTTCTGGTATGGCATAAATATTGATGTTTAAAGGTGAAAAATGTTACATGTTTAAAAGATTGTATCCCCTGGAATATAAACACCGTAACGATTTGATACCTGCCGCTATTCATTTAAAAATGAATGAAAAAATAATTTAAAATTTTACGTGGTTCCCTTTTTTGTCCTTGAACTTACAATTTCTTTTTTATTTCCACACAGAGTTTTATTCTAATAAAATGTTTTTGTGCTGCAGAAGCGTTTCTTGATTGTTTTTATCATGGTTCTTTGCAAGAAAACACACATGTATGCTAAAATGTGGTTTTCTGGTATCCTAAGGCTTTTAGGGCTTATTTTTTTTCCAGATTGAACTTGCAATTTAATTAGTATTAATATAATTTGTCTACATAACGTAAGTTTATTCTAAAAAAAGGAAAATAATTATTGAGCATTAGAAATAACATTCTATCGGACTGCATCTCTTAGTAGGAGGAGCAGCGTTTTTGGAAAGGCTGTTCAAAAGCAGGACATTACTTATTACCATGATACACGAGGCAGCATTCATCCTGCTCTCATTTTAGATTTTTTCTAGACGTAAGTTCTGAGAAACCACGACAACACAGGAGTAAATTGATAGAAGTGAAACCGGCTTGCCAGAGCAATGCCACTCAATTATTTAAAGTCCTCCGAGTCACATGCTAAAAACTCCATGGTAATTAATTTGTCAGAAGATTGATTTTTAATGATCTGGGAGCCGCGCAGCTCAATTAGGCCCGGCCGTCATACTGATCACAGCAAAGAACTGGAAGCTACTGGATTTGAGGAAAGATGTGTCCCTGGACTTTAGGGTGGGCCCTGTTCCTCAACAGTTGCCCCCCTGTTTAAGCCGGTCCGTTGGTGCTTGCCCTCATCCCCCAGTGTCTGGGTGGGATGCAGCACGGGCAGTTCCGGGTGGGGAGAGGTGGGCTTTTCTTCTGCAGAGTGGGAGGCGGAGGAAAGAAAGGGTGGGGGAAAGCCCTAGTGGGTTTGGCTGGGGCTTGTTCTTTGGCACTGCCCTCTCTGCGGTCCCCGCCCCAGGGGCGGGCCAGTGTCCAGCCGGAATTCGGTAACAGCGCCCCTTCTGACTGTGATTGCGTCTGGGTTGGCTCCCCTCTCCCGATGCACGTGGGCGGGCACGCAGCGATGTCTGCTTCTCCGCCACTTCTGCACCCACGGGAGGACACTCGCCTCGGTCCTGGTGACGTTGCCACGGTCACATGACTTGCTTTGGCCAATGAAATGTGAGCAGATGTCCGGGTTGTCGCTCAGAGGGGGGACACTCCTCAGCAGTTGTAGAGGCCTGCAGTGGGGTGGCGGGTGGACTGCACCGGGCGGGGCAGCCCCAAGGTCTGGGTCTGCAGAGGGCTGCCGCTGTCCTGGACGTGGGGGGACTCTGGTCGGTGATGGAGTGAATTTCTGAGGTGTGACGCTGCTGCGAACTTGGGGTTGGTGGTTTCTGCTGCGGAACCCAGCATACTGTGGCTTATGCAGCCAGTGGCGTGGTTTTGCCTCTCAGGAATGGATGTCCACTATCCATCTACAATAATTATGTAAATTTCTAAAGGGATGGCCTTAGAGATGGGGAGTCAGTTTTAGGGCAAGTCGTAGACCCATCTGGTAATCCCCTGTGAAGGCAAAACAGAAACACCTGGAATTCGGGACAGGCAGGTGTGATGTTGGGCCATGAAGGGGCATGTCCGAGATCAGGGGCACTTAATCCGGAGGTTTGGATTTACAGACAGTGCAAATGCCAAGTCAAAGGCGCACAGTTAAGCAATTTATTAAGCAGGAGCAAAGAGAAAGCAGGAATCGAGAGCGTACGTCACCAGGCAGGAAAAACACCAACACCCGAACACAGACACTGGGCACTCCCAGAGGCAGCTGCGTTCGGGGTTCCTCTGGGAACAGTTCCGAGGGAAGCGTCCTTCCCTCGGGTGGGATTCCACAGTCTCCCTTTGGGGGCTCTGCTTAAATGTGTTTTAGACAAAAGTGGCTACGTGCCCAGAGCCTTTTGTGGCTGGACTGACCAACAGTTCCTTCCGGGAGAAGAGCCAGTTCTTCCCCAAGGAAACGATCAGTGTTCACAGGTACTGAGTGAAAAATGGTGCTTAGTCTTCCTTGGAGAAGGGCTAGTTCTCCCTAGGAGACAGCACGCCTATATTTCATTCTTACAATAAAAGGTCACGGCTTGGGCATAAACATGGAAGATTCTTAATATTTCTTTAATCCATCAGATGTCTGAAATGTCCCAAGAAGCCCTGGCTTCAGGGAGACATGGGCTGTCTTCGGCTTGCTTCCGTGGGGTGTGCTTGAGCCAGAGGTGGGTTTCCCGCAGGGAGAAGAGTGACGCAGTCAGGTTTAAGGTCTGAGGAAGGGCTGGAAGCTGCAGGTGTGCTCTGGTGTAATGGGATTTTATTGCAGACCCTGTGGAGAAGGTTTAGGTGGATGGACATACATATAAATCTCACCCTCTGGGCAGACGCTTGCAGACCGTCACCCACTGGGCTCTTCTATCATCCCTACAAAATTGTGCTTGATGTAGTTTTCCCACATATGCCTGCATGCAGGGAGAAACCGTTCTTTGCAAGGGTGGCCTCCCTGTGTCAGAAGGCAGGAGCTGGGCATAACTGTGGAGACGTCTGGCAGCTTCTTGGGCCAGAAAGTGAAGACTTGCCCACAATTTCTGGACATGGGCGAGGTGGGGAAATTGTTTACAAAACGACCTT
The DNA here is from genome assembly GCA_004024845.1 of Tonatia bakeri. Lineage (NCBI taxonomy): Eukaryota > Metazoa > Chordata > Mammalia > Chiroptera > Phyllostomidae > Tonatia > Tonatia bakeri. The sequence continues at coordinate 41,161 of PVIA01006484.1, forward strand.
TGAGGGTCCCTGCTCTTCTCTCCCTTGCCCCCCGTCGTTGTCTTGGGTGAATCATTCCTGCTCGCACAGGTCTTAGCCGAGCGGCCTTAGGTAATTTTTTTTATATAATATTTGCAAAACCTTTCTGTGATTGTGACTCGTGGCCACGCTCCGACTCAGAGTCCTGCTAAAGCCGAGCCTCTCAGGGAGAAACGCCCGTCGAGGAGGCGGCATGGTCAAGGCTGAGCTGCAAATGCCCTTAGTCACCGTGGCCCCGGCGACAGGGAGGCTAATCACATTTCTCTTATAGTTTCCTTCATCTTGGCGGAATTAAAGAGCAATAACATATATATGCTTGTCAGAATGTTCAAATATTACTCAAATGTACGAAAAGCAAAAAGTGCAAGTTTTCTGACCTCCTCCCTCTCCACCCTCCCCAGCCTGTAGACGTGACTGCCCTGAACTACATGGTTGCGTTCTTCTAGCTCTTTCTGCAGGAACACACACGTTTTAGTGATTTAGTCGGTTACAGCTGTGTTTTCCCTAAAGTGATACATAGTCAATGTGGAAAATAGACAGAAGCATTTTTTTTAAACAGACACATTCCCGACTTTTAATGCTATATATCTACATGTAAAAAAACTTGATATGAAATGGTTCTATGGACTGTAATACTTTCCTTGCCATTTTTCAGAAAAGGACATTTAGACTATTTCACCCGAGGTCGCACAGCCTGCAGGTGACCGAAAACCCAGGTCTGTCTGCCTTCAAAGCCCATGTCCTGGACATGAACCATACTGATTGCATCCATTCTTCACTCCATGAAAGGGCTGGAACTGCAGGTCATAAATACTAAAGGCAGCCGGAGGTGTTGGTCACCTGTGCCTGCTGCGGTCCCCACAGGCTTCCTGTAGGAGGGGACCCTGTCATTGAAAGTCCGTGCTTAACTGAGAAGGAGAAGGGGTCCGTCACTCACAGTCCCAAGTCACCCCTGGGATTCCGGGGAGATGTGGCGCTCCTGGGAGACTCAGCCGGTCTGAGAGTGCCCTTTGGTTTTCAAGGCGGATTTGGTTTCTCGCTCCCTCCCTCCAGAAAGAGTCGTGTGTTAACAAGCAGGATTTTCACCTTCCATTAGAGCACAAATGCCGATAATTACAAATAGAAATGCTGTTTAAACACGGCCTTTGTCGGAACGAACCGCCTGCCACTTCCTTCCCGGGTACACAGAGCACTCTGTCCGTCTGTTTTGTTTTCGATGTGAAGCGACACCGTGGGGGCTACTGCGTGAGTCACTGACTCGCCCCTCGCAGGGGCTGGAGAGGGGCATGGAGCGGATGATTTTTAAACTCAGCGCTTCTGGCGGAGAAGAGCTGCTGGGGTACAATGGCACAGTGGGGTCTGTCTGCCCGGGAACTGTCAAGTCCTTGTCAGTGGCGTTTGTCCTCCTGCCTTCCCCAGAGGTGGGGCTCAGCCCGTGTCCCGCAGTGTGGGGACCCCACGGGCTCAGAGTGCAGGGAGGTCTGGATGCAGATCTGGACGCCATGTACCATGTGGCCCTGGAAATTTCCGGAAGCTCTCAGAGCCTCTGTTGTCTCACTGAAGGTGACAGAAGCGTGCAGAATTGGGGGGCGGGTGGTGAAACACACCCACAAAGCTTCCAACACGGTGCCCGGAGAGTTCCTTTCATCTCCCGCCCTTTGTGTGACTGCAGTTGCTGCATTCCTGGTTTTGTGCTGTTGTTTGGCGGCCCTGCTGAGTGAGTTCTGGAAACCCTGTCCCTGGGCCCCCAGATCCCCCAGGAAAACAGGCAGGTGGAGAGGTCCGAGTCTTCCCTTGTGGGGTGGCAGCCGCCCCCCATCTACTTGGTTCCATGGACTCTTCACCCCTTCAACAGTTTTGACCGAGTGCCTGTTCTGGGCCCAGCTCTGCTCCAGGCTCTGGGACTCAGAGGGGCACAGGGCAGCCAGGTCTGGAATTTTGGGCTGCACCAGCTAGGGGTCCTGGTCCCAGGCTGGGGATGTTCCATTTCCCTCCCCGATGCCTCCTTCCTCTCTTCCGCTGCCTTCTGCCCTGACCCCCTCACTGGCTCCTTGGCTTTCTGGCATCAGAGGGGCCCAGCCACTGGGCTCTAGGAGAGAGATGTGTGTGGTTGGGGGTGTGGGATTTCCTGGCTGCCCCCTCGCTTCACCCAGAAGGCCATAGCCCTTTTATAAAATTCTTAAATCCTTACCCGAGACAGAAGAAGGTGGAAAGAGTGAGAGGGTCAGAAACATCGATTGGTTGCCTCCTGTATGTGCCCTAACTGGGAATCAAACCCACAACCTAGGATGTGCCCTGAGCGGGGATCAAACCCACAACCTTTCGGTGAACCGGATGATGCTCCAACCAACTGAGCCACTCGGCCAGGGCAAACTCTAACTTTTCTCTTGGGTTTAGGCCCTTGAGTTGCTGCACGATCCCAGCACTTTTGAACAGATTACACCTCTGCGAATAAACCCTGCTCGAATGATCTCACTCCGAGTGGTGTACCTGCTTTCCGCAGGGGTCTGACTCAGTTGCAAACAGTAAGGATTACTCACCACAGCTCTGCTGGGTGGGCGTCACCGGCCTAAGTTCCCACCTGCCGAGCACGTGTCTGGTTTCTTTCCTGCACAGAATCCACAGTGGCATTTCTGGAGGAATGAATTCCAGCTCAAGGTTTCTTCCTCGTGATTACATCCGAAAGGATTTTTTCCAGTATGAGTTCTTTGATGTGCAATGGGGTATTTCTTTTGAAGGGTTCTCACTGTGACGGCATTCGAGAGGCTTTCTCCTCGGCACAACTTTCACGACACCCCGATGAGACGAGACTTCTGCCGCAGGTTTTCCCATTCGATTGAGCTCCTAGGGCCTCTCACCATGGCACGATTTTTTCCTCTTGGGTAAGAGAGGAGCTGGCACGGATTTTTACTTTCCCCTCTGAGATTCACTGCTTTCATAGTGGCTGTCTCTACCAGAAGTTTTAATGAGTGTGATGGGGTTCGACTTTCGATGGAAGGCTTGCACGCAGTTCTGACTTTCCCTGGGTTTCCGTCCCATGCCCATGGGTGGGCGGTGGCAGAGCCATTTCCCATCCGTGTTACCATCAGGGGGCTTTGTCCTTGTGCGGTTTCTCCCAGGAACAACCAAATCTAGACCAATCTGTTCTGAGTCACGCCGGTGGCCGTTTTCTTTCTTGGAGAAGTAAGTTTGGGGAGAGTGCAGAATCCAGAGAAAGTGTAGCCGGCTTCCCCGTAATTGTGGCTCCACCTTTGATCCCCACACTGTCTCTCCTGCTCTTGGAAGTGGCACCATCTTAGATGTCTCCTTCCTGTGGGCATAGGGCCAAGGGAAGATTCAGGGCCCCCGATGCTGAGAGGCTTCCTGGGAGCCTAGACTCTGTCCTGCAGTCCCGTTGCAGGTCTCGGGGCAGAGGGCTCGGCTCTGCAGACGGTCTCCTGCCCTGGCTTCTGAGTCACTATGTCTCCTGCTGGGTGGGGACTCCCACCCCTGGGCCCTGAGCCCAGCGGAGGAATGCTCCTCCAGCCCACTTGCTGCCTGTCCCGTCCTGTCCCCAGGGCATGCAGGGCTGGCCTGCAGTGAGGCCGGATGAAAGGGGGCCCTTATGTATATGTGTTTTTTCTTACTGCAGATGATAGTGTTGTTAAACTCTCTGCTGCTAAAAACCACGGCTTATCTTCTCTTCATCTTCCAATAATGGTTTCCTCACAGTCCTTCCAGACGCCATCACCCTGAAGCCTTTCTGTCCTTCACTCGCTACCTGGTCCCAAAGCCCACCTACCTGTTCTAAGTTTTGTCACAGAAGTATTCCGATTCCAGGTCCCGTATTTGGTCATGATCCTCTCCTGCTGTGTGACAGAACAGCCCTTGTCAGTGGGGGACACAGCAATTGTTGTCATCTCTCACACCGGCTTGGGGGGGCTGGGCTCCCCAGATAAGTGTTTTTCCCGTCTCACGCTGGGTCTCCCTGCCAGCTGCGGCCTGGCAGAGGCAGGGGGCTGGAGGCGTTTACAGGCCAGATCCGGTTGGAAGGTCCAAAAGGTCTTCCTTGCTTTTATGCCTGTTGCCCCGGCAATCTCCCAGGTGGCACCTGGGCTCCAGAGAGCACAAAAGCAGGTGCCGGATGGCCCGCTGAAGTCTCAGGGCTGGACGTGGCAGGACATTGCTCCCTCTACCTTCTACTGGTTGAAGGGATTCGGGGGACAGCCCAGATTGAAGCGGGCGGCGGCACCTGGGGAGTGAGCAGCGGGAGCCGGCGGCTCACTGTGGCTTGCCTCCGTACGGAGGATGAGCTGCCTCATCACAGAGCCACCTGGGTGCACCTGTGCGATTCCAGATGCTATTCAAACAGCACCAGTGAAGCGGGGTCATCTGTCGCCCATCAGGAATAATTACCCCAACAAGCACCGTGCATATGTTTTTTAGGCTTTTTAAAATTAGTTTCGATACTCATGAAAACATACAGAATCACTTAGTTTTTCTATGTGTGTGTTTCAACATACATGTGGTATCCCTGTCGACCTTATTCCGTAGTAACTGCATCGATTTCCGCCGACTCTGCAGTTCTCTCCACGTCAGCCCACGCTTCTGCGGGTGGCGTGGGGCGAGTCACGGCGCTGCTGTGTCGCAGTTCATTGGGCGCGCCCTGCGGTCCCGTCTGGGCTGTTTCCCAGCGTTCCCTGGGGGAGCATGGCTGGGGCGGCGTTGCTTCCCTGTGTCTCTTCACACACGTGGGTGCCCCTTATTCCTGAAGGGTGGGTGCAGGAGTGGGCACCCCAAAGTGGTGACGGAGAGAGCCACACTCTGCTCCCTCTCAGCGGCTCTGTCCGCTCACCCCCCACCAGCAGGGGGTCCCATCGACACTGTGCTGAGTGACATGAAATGTCATTCATTCCTCCCATTTTGACCAATCTGATGGGTAGAAAGTGGTGTTACGTTGTGTTTAGCTCAGTGGTTAATTTTTTTTTAGGCTGGTATAAACTTTTCTTCCCACGAAACCCAAGGTTTTAGGAGAGGCACACAGCTTGGTCAGGGGCCCAGACATGGAGCTGGGCACCCATTCCCATGCTGGTTCCTCCGTGCAGGTAACCTCTCGGCCCTAGTCCCTGCTCAGCCACGTGGGGGTGCTGGTAGTACTCACCTTTTGCATGGGGGTGAGGGTCACCTGAGTCAGTACATGGAGCCCGCAGCCAGTGCCTGGCAAGTCGTGAGTGCTACGTGGGCCTTTTCAGATTTTCAGGCGGTGCCACGTTAGATGTTTTTTCAGCCCAGCAGGGAGCACACAGAATTGGCACAGGAACAGAGGCTCTGATAACCTCACCTTTGTGGCCCCCAGAGCATCTCAGCCCTCAGCCTGAAAGCTGGTGGTGAAGTCCAGCCTTCCTTGGGGACAGGAAACTGGGACCGCAGGTGGTCACGCACCTGCCCGAGGTCACGCAGCCTGACCCTGCCTGATGCAGGGCAGAAACCCAGTCTCCTGTCCCCCATTTGCCTCTTTTTTTTTTTTTTTTAAGAGAGGAAAGGAGGGACAGAGAGGAGAGAAACATCGACTGGAGAGAGAAACGGTTGCCTCTCGCACACGCCCCGGCCCCAGGGACTGAGCCCATGCAAACCAGCCATTGTGTGTCCTGACTGGGAATCGAGCCTCCGACCTTTTGCTTTACAGAACAACTGAGCCACACCTGCCAGGGCCAGGTCTGTGTCTTGTCTCCCCTCGTTCCCTTACCCCTCAGCTCAGCAGGTTTTGTTTGAGGGTAAACCCCAGGAGAGTAACCCCCGGCCTCTACTAAAGAAAGAATTCAGTAAAGGCTCTCACATAACAGCATGAAGGGACTTGACTCACAAAAGCCCGGGGATCCCCGAGTGTCCCCCACATGACTACAAGTGGATCCCAAGGGTGCGGTGATCTCTTTCAGTTGGTAAGTTTTGCTCTGGGTGGTTGCGGGCCCTTGACAAGACGGAGAGGCTGCAGGTTCCAAAGGACAAAGGGACAGTGGGTCTCGGGTTCAGCGTCTCCGCTCTTAAAGGACTCGCCCCCTGCAGCGGGGTCTGCGCCGGCCTGGGATGTGACTGCCCCCTGTAGGGCAGGGACAGGGCACGAAGAGGGAGGTGACCCGCTCAGAGCAGCTTCGAATGGATCAAGCCGCTGGGGGCAGGACTTTGCTGGCTCTTCTGACGGCTAATAGCTCGTGTGGCAGTGTCCCTGCCAGGACAGCCTGCCCTTGGGTTTGCAGGAGAATGCGTAATTATGAAGATATTTTTCCCAGGCAGCTGCAGTCACTTCTTGTCCCATTTAATTCAATTAATTTTTTTTGATGTGCTGAACATCTAATCATTATCCAGTCATAGAAATGTAAAACCAGGCAGACTGCGGCCTTTGCTGTTCAGAAGTTTAGATGCTTGCACTGAAAGAGGCCCAGCCGTTGTATCAAAATTGCTCTTACACACTCAGCAAACATTTTTAGACTGTGAGGTCTGGTAACTTTCTTCTTCAAAAGAAATGCTAGTTGTTTTTTCTTTTGGAAATGGTTTAAGCTTCCAAATCCTCCAACACTTTGTTTTCTACTGTGGAGTGCCTGAGGGGTCTTTCCTGCAGCCTGACTTTGGCGTGGAGTTCTTGGGTTGTAGTGGAAACGGCCCTGGGGTCCGGCTCCGCCGAGCTGGACGCTCTTCTCGGCTTCCCACCATCCGGCTATGTGGCTCTGGCTAAGGGACCGGCCTCTCTGAGCCTCATTCTGAGCATCGATGGAATGAGAATGATTTCTGTGTGGTTCTCAGGAGGAAGTAAAATGAAAGGTGCAAATGATGGCGTGGACGCAGATGTGCATGGAATGTGAGTGGCAGAGCCCGCTCCTCGGGGGCGTGGCTGTTTGGGGCGATGTCTCTGATGCTGCTGCGTCAGTGGGTGGGGGGGCTCAAGGCCTGCCCCGCCACCTGGTCCCGTAGCATAAGCCCCTTATCGAGGATGACATATGCTTCCTGGAGCAGTGGACAGTGTTCAGTCACTCAGTGGCTGGTCCTCAGCACTTGGGTCATTAAGAGAGTGGCCACCGACGAGTGGCCTGTCTCTGGCATGGTCGCGCACCCACTTGTGCCTCAGTTTCCTTGCTGGTAAGAGGGGCATCATGAGCAGGTTCCACTTCCAGGGGTGTAATGGGGATGAAATAAGCAGGAAGGTAAACGAGTCAGCACATTTCAAGCACGCGGGCGTGGGGCACAGGGCGCACTGCGTCAGCATCACTGCTCTGCTGTGACCGCCGCCGGGTGCCGTGGTCCCTGACCTCCTGCCCCACACAGGGCCGGGGCTTCAGAAACCCTGACCATCGGCACTAACAACCCCTCTGGAGCCAAGTGCCGGAGCTGGGCAGCGGGTCTCTGCACAGGGAAAACGCTGCAGAGGCTCTTCGTTCTTCGAGGTTCCTCTGAGTTGTGCCGACACGAGGTGAGGAGGGTCCCTTGCTCGGGGGGGAACCAGACAGTGGGCTTTGTCTTGGACTCAGCGAGGCTGCCGGACCTTTGCAATGTGGAGTTTGGGGGAAGGAGGGCCACCTGGCACAAGAGGCCACGGAGCCTTCTGGAAGGAAAAGGTTAGTGAACACAATGGCCTCGCCTGGGATTTACCTCGGATGTCCTGCCGTGTGCATGGGTTGGGGCTCCCACAAAGATCTCGGAGCAGGAAAGAAAGACGCCCAGGGAATGAAAGAGCAGTGGGGGTGGGGCTTCCAGAGTTAGCAAGTGACAGCGTGTCTCATTTAAGTCACCTCGCCTGTCCCCTGCGCAGGGTTGTGGGACGGAGTACACGGCGAGTGATGGTTTCTCATAAATATGTCCCACTCAGCGTTTGGGATATACTTATGCTGAAAAAGTGTAGGTTGTGCACCTGAGATTCACACTGAACTGGACTCCCTCTCTTTCACCCGCCAGCCTGTCTGATACCGAGTCAGGCGTGGAAGCCGCCCGGGGTGTAGGCTGCTGAAGAGGACGCCGAGCTGGGGGGTCCGCGTGCTGGGAACATGCAGCCGAGTGAGGGTGAGGGGTCGCTAGAGTTTTAAAAGTTAAGATATCGTTTACTTCTATTTTTGTCTGATACTCAACACATCGCCGCTTGATGGGTTCCGACAAGCACCGGGGCCCAGAGCAACCGAAGCTGTTCCGTGGTATTGTGGAACCAAGGACGAGTGAGGCCGGGGAGGAGGAGGAACAAGCCACTTCCCAAACCAGCTTATGTATGCCCTTGAACGCCAGAAACAAAGAACCAGACCACCCAGCTTGCAGAGCCACTGAATTAAAAACGAAGTGTCTTTTCTGTCATGTACATTTGTGTTTTTCCCCAGAATCTTTAAACATAATTTCAGCAGTTTAAAACGAATGTTAATGAAGGTTTGCCTGAAAATAACCAGGCGTACCTTAAGGGAAGCAAAGGAGCCCCAAAGGTGAGCCGGTCGCAGGGCCGAGTCGGGAGGACCTGGAACAGTGTTGTGGGGTGACTGGTTCTGCCTGCCTAATTTCGGAAGCAGCCCCCATCCTTTTGCGTGGGAACCCCTCTCCCTCTTTCACAGGCCGTGTGGCTTGGGTGTGGCTGGCGCCCAGCCCGAGGCAGGAATTTTATCCCGGCCTGAGCAAATGTGCCAGCCCTTAGTGATCGGTTCAGAGGTTGGCGTCTGACGGCAGTTTGTTGGCTGAAGTTTTTGCATTTTTCTTTTTTTGGGCTGTGGGACGCGGGCAGGGACTCTGTTGGGAATGACAGGCTGGTTTGCCACTGGAGTCGGGAGCTGGTGGAAGTCTCATACCACCGAGTCCCCCACGTGAAAAAAACCTGCCCGGGAAAGGAGCCAAAGGAGAGGAAATTAGTGTCAAGAGACAGAGATTTCTGACGGTATCGTTTGCCCCCCTCACAGTTGGAAACAACAGAAAACGCTGCCAGGGTCGAATAGGTATCTGTTCGTAAGGTCCCGCCGGTGCTCTCTGAAGCATTTAGAGAAAGGAGCTAATTACTCAGGGATTTCGTGGGAAGTGCGTTTTCTTGGCTTCAGCAACTTATGCCATTGGCTGCCTCTGCCCTTCCCCTCCGCTGGTGTCTTTGGGGGCAGACGTGCGCTCTGTGTGGCCCGTGAACACGGCCAAAAGCAGAGCTTGAAAGAACTTTTCTGTGTATCTATTATTCTTCCATTGAAGAGTGCACCAATAACAAGGCTTAATGAATTTTTACAAGTGGGTTGAGAAATAAAATGCTTTCAACTCCTAGAGAGCCCCCATCATACCAAAGAGAAGAATTTAATTACGAAGGAAAATCCCCGGGTGGAGCCTGCCAGATTTCTGCTTGGTGTGTGAGAATTTGCAGCGGGTGAAGACTCAGGATTCAAAGACAGGTCCGTCTGACCTCGGAGACTGGGAAACGACATCAGATAGGAGCTCTAAAAATCAAGGTTTTCCTGCGCCTCTGTGTACTCACTCACAAACTCCTGGGTTGGGGGTCCCTGCTTGCATTTGTTGAGTAAAATATCACTTCCTTACCTGGCCCTTCAGAGCTCTAGTGATCTGATCTCCTCTGGGAAGCTCTCAACACAGTCCCCCTTCCTGATCCATCCTCCTTGTCCGCAGCTGGACTCAAAGCCCACGCACTCACTCCTGCCCCAGGGCCCTTGCACCTGCCGTGTCCTCCGCTGCCTGAAGGCCCCTCTCCCCCTGACTGACCCCTTCTTATCCTTTAAGCTGCAGCCCCATCCTCCGAGATGCCCTCCCTGACCACTCTTCCTAAAGAACACCCAGGGCAGGTAGTGCCCCGTCTGCCTTGCAGTGTCCAGTCAGCTGGCAGCCCGGGAGAACGGAGACAGAAGTTAACAGAAAAATGGAAGAATGTGGCGAGTTTCTTGTTGGGGAGTCTATGGGACCAGGGAGCTTTGCTGGAGGTCATTCAAGGCCGGGGAGGGGGGTGTTGCTGTAGGCCATGGCGCTGTACCTCAGTGGGGCAGCTTTGTGGATAACCCGGGGCTGCAGGGCCCCCTGTAGTTCAGGTTGCAGCTCTGCTTCTCACCCCTGAGTAGCCTGGTCAAGATGACCGACCTCCTGTCTGCCCCAGTTCCCGTCTCTCTAGGACAAGACGTTAGGAGTGCCTACCTCACAGGGTTTGAGTGAGAATTCAGTGAGTTGATTAATACATCTAAGTCCTTAGCAGAATGTCTAGCACATGATAACTCCGTATAATGTCTTTTACTATTATTTATTTTTATGAATTTGGTTCCCAAGTCAGTGTTTATAGATGAGGAGGGTTGAGTTCTTTCTTTCTTAAAAATATTTTATTTATTTATTTTTAGAGAGAGGGGAAGGGAGGAAGAGAAGGAGAGAAATATCAATGTGTGGTTGCCTCTCGAGCACCCCCTACTGGGGACCTGGCCTGCAACCCAGGCATGTGACCTGACTGGGAGTTGAACCAGTGACCCTTTGGTTCTCAGGTTGGTGCTCAATCCACTGAGCCACACCAGCCAGGGCATAAGGTCAAGTTCTTTGCTGGCAAGTTTTGCTTTTGTTCTGCATTTCGCCATCTGGTCCCCCCTAATTTCTAGATTTCTGTTGGCTCTTGCTGGCCCGGCATTCATGGCAGGCCCTTGGTATCCCGATGGGCAAGGATGATGGCAAAGGAAGCTAAGCTTTGGGGGATTGGCTTTTGTTCTTCAGAAGTGAGCGATGCTCTGTGGTCGAGGTGGTCCTTCAAGTGGTGCGCCACAGTCCCCCGGGGGGTTTGACAGTGTCCGATGCTAACATCACCTCTGACAGACTGGACCACAGGTTTCAGGGAACAGGCTGTTTCTCCCAGACTCCACATTTGTGCCAATACTCACCACGTGGGCGGATCACTGGCGTCTTACACGGGGCGGGCAAAGTCGGTTTCCAGCTGTTTGCGTGGAAAGCAGTGCAATCCTTAGTACATAACAACACAGGAATAAACTCCGGGTTCTGCGTGCTCAGCCCTGCAACCCTGCTCCCGCCCTGTGCTGCGTTCTCTCTGGTTAGACTTGAACTCTTGTTCTATCGTGTTAATAGAATCACTTGTCCAGTGAATGCATATGTGTATGCTTTTTTACTGACCAGTTTGCCATGCTGGATACTCTTTTCTAGTGGAAGAAGATTGATGATAATTAAACAAATTAATGAGGAAAAATAAAGGAGCAATAAGATTTGTGATGAGACAGTGCTTTATGTGAGGGACTGGTGTTCTTTAGAAAGAGTGGTCTGGGAAGGTGTCTCTGAGGATGGGGCTGGAGTTTGAAGGAGAAGAAGGTGTCATGGGAAGATACGGGGACGGGCCTTCAGGAGGAGAACACAGCAGATGCAAGGGCCCTGGGGCAGGAGTGAGTAGGGGGGCTTTGCGCCCCATGGTGGGGAAGGAGGATGGGTGGGGAAGGGGGCGTGTGTTGAGGATTTCCCAGAGCAGCTCAGAGCCTCCGGGCTTTGTAGGGTCCAGTAAGGAAGTGACACTTTATTCGAAGCTGAGGAAGAGTTTTGAGGAGTATGATGTGATCTGCTTTATGGTCATGCTAACTGAAATAAGCCAGGCGGTGAGGGACAAATACCATATGATTTCACCTTGAACTGGAACATAATCAACAAGAGAAAAGCAAACAAAATATAATGAGAGTCATTGAAATGAAGAACAATCTGACAATAGCCAGAGGGGAGGGGGGACAGGACAGTGGGGAGAAGGGTTTTCAGGAACTATAGTAAGGGACACATGCACAAAACCAAGGGGGAGGGTGGAAGCAAGGGGGGGAGGTGGGTTTGGAGCAGGGAGGGGGCGGAGGGGGAGAAAATACAGACAACTGTAATTGAACAACAATAACATAATTTAAATTAAAAAACAAAAGAAACAATGGTCAGCAGGCTGCTGTGTGGAGAGTGGACTTCAGTGGAGGCGAGCCTGGATGAGTGTTTCCCGCCAAGGAGCCCCGAGCGTGTCGGAGCCCCTCCCCGTCCGACAGGAATGGAGCTCAGAAGTTCAGTCTGAATAAGGACAACAGGCAGAGATTTCCGGAGACCCGGGGAATCCGCCGCTGCAGTGACTCTGCCTTGGGGAAAAGGGTGGAGAGGGAATGTAACCTAACATGGGCATTAAAGTCATCATGTGCTTTTACTCCCCCCAAGGAAGCATTTTCACACTGACCGTCCTGCTGCTTCCAACGTTGTGTGGGAGGTGGCCAGGGAGGAGGCGGTGCCGGCCCACCAGGCAGGGCCGGTCTCTCTCTGAGATGGGTGCGTTCCCAGGGCTACCTCCGACTTTGGGAAAGGATATTAGCAAGTCAGGTGACGGTTTGTGCTTCTTGGTTTTTATGACTCCTCCATGGAAACCCTGCTAGGAACATCTGGACCTGTGAGCTGTAGAATTATACCCTGAAGTCTCCCTGCACAGCAGCAGGCCACACCTCCGATGTCATTGGGTCACGGCCCCACTGTCCAAACTGCTTCCTTGAGATGAGCTAGGGTGTCGGGGTTGGACTTGGGAGTGTGGTTTGGGCAGCTGGAGTCTGAGTCTCTGCTTCTCCACTTGGTGCTGAGTTCTCATAGACAAGGGCCTTAACCTAGCTAAGTGGCAGATGTCTTGTCTTGAAGATAAGGGTGATATTAGCATCTACCTCACAGGGTTACAGCAAAGCTCAAAGGATCAAACACCCATTAGTAATCAGCACAGTTCCTGGCCTGGGGGCAGCTCTCCACGCAGAGGGCACACGCAGGCGAGACCTTCGGCTTTGTGTTATGCTCATTTGAAAGTCCTCTACGCCCTCTCTATAGAAAAGGTGGTCCCCAGGCAGCAGCCACACCCCTTGGGAGAGTGTCATAGTCAGAAATGCAGAACCTTAGTCTCCACGCCAGACCTGCTGAATGAGATTCTGCCCTCGAACAAGTTCCCAGGAGATTCCTGTGGGTGCTTTGCATTTGGAAGTGCTCTCCAAGCCAGAATGTGGAGAGGAAGGAGCGTGGGATTGGGTTGCATTATGGAAACCTGTTGGCAGCATCACGTTGGTGCAAAAAGATATCAACAACATGACACAAAGCGTATGGCAACCCTAACTAGGTGAGCATTCTCAGACAGCTGCGTAAGCCCCCCGGGACTGAGTTTCTCCATCTGTAAAGTGACTCACCTGCTTTGGAGGTTCGTTGAGAGAATAATTGAAATAATGTGAAAGGAGATATCAAAGGGTGAAAAATAAGCTATTTTTATCTTGTTTACATAGAAAAAGGACGTCATAATACCTACAGCTGTTAGTATAATTGTCAAAGAATCCAACTCCCCATTTTCCACATTTGCTCTCTGAGTGGCAATGGACAAGACCTATTATTTGGTGCCTTGATTAAAATAGTGGAGAGTGGCAGTGGCCCGGGAACTGGTATTTTCAGAACCTACATGGGGGAGTTTTGTAGTTTGGCTATGAGGCACTACCCTAGAAAAAACGGGCAAGATGGCGATGGGGGTGTTCGTGCCACTTACCAAACAGTCAGAATTGCAGAAGCCACCAGGGTGCTTCTAGGGGCTGTATTCTAATGTCACACTGTTAGCAGCCACAGAAACCTTTTATTTTTCGCCAGACATCTCAAAGCAAGAAACAAATGACATTGTTCACATCAGCAGGATATCGAGGACAATAAAACCCACTATATATTCCAGCGCAAGAAAAACACACACGTGTACACCGGAGTCACAGCACAGCAGGAGAATCCACGGCGTGGGGGGAGGGGCAGCCAGAAAACTAAGCGGGATATTCTCTGGGGCAGGAAAGGGTCTCGTGGTCACACACAGCACGCACTGCTCCGTGGTGCTAGCCAGCCAGTCTTGCCCTGTGTGTGTGGGAACGAATTGCTGTCCTTGATAAGGTGTAGACATTGACACCAGGATCACCCCAACTTTAACATCATGTTGGGACAAAGAAGCAGTAAACCCCCGAGTTTTCTTTTCTAGATAACGCTTTAGGAAATCATGGGACAGAGACCCAGTCGTAATGAGCAAGAGCAGAGCTTCCGAGAAAGTCACACGCGTCCCCACGATTTCTCAAGCAACCTGCACCTATAGGGAAGGAACCCTTTGAGACATAGCCCCTCCCATCCATGCTGTTGTTTTTCAGAGGCGGCTGGGGAGGGGTGTGGGGGTACACAGAGCGACTGACAGCACAGCGTAGCTTCTTTAACAAGGAGTTCACTGTGGGGGGGGGCACTGCTCTACTGTAAATAGGATAATAGAGCAGAAACTCAAGGCTCTTATGAAGTAAGGGCAAAGCCATCCAAGCAGCTGGCAGCCGGAGGTGGAGGGCTGTAAAAGCGTTGCTTGGGAGAGCTCTGAATCACCCTCTGGTCAGTGAGAATCCTTGCATCTGGTCCCAGTCGGAGCATGCAGAGGGGGTAGGACACCAGCCTTGCAAACCTTGGGCGCCTGGGAGTGAGTGCAGCCTGCGCCCACAGCGGCCTCGCCCGGGGGCTGCTGTGGGGGAAACTGGAGTTTGTGACTCACCCGCACTGGGATCCTTCCAGAGAGCCTGCTACACACCACTTCCCTTTCAGAGAGAGGCTTTGCGAGCTCAGAACCAAAGACTGGTCACAGGTTGGCACGTGGTGTTTCCCCCCTCTCTCCTTCTCTCTAAACACCTTGGCTGGAGGGAGGGTTCCAGGTGACCAGACCCATTCCCATGGCCACGCCCCCAGCGTCCTGCCCCAAGTTTACCGCCTCGGCAGCCGCACAGAATCTCCCGGAAGGTGTTCCTGAGCTCCGGGCTGCGGAAGGCGTAGATGAGGGGGTCGAGGACGGAGTTGCACATGACCAGCACCAGGTAGGCGTCGAAGTGGGCGGCATAGCAGACGCAGTGGGGGTTGGCCGGGCAGGCGATGATGAGCACCAGGTGGACGAAGAAGGGCGCCCAGCAGACCACGAAGACGCCCAGCAGGATGGTGACGGTGACCGCCCCCTTGAGGCAGGAGCGCGGCAGCGGGGCGGCCCCGGCGGCGGGTGGCAGAGCCGCGATGCGCTGCACGTGCAGCCGGGCGAACAGGAGCATGCGCAGGTAGAGGGTGGCCATAAGCAGCAGCATGGCGAAGAACAGCGTGACGAGGCACACGATGACTGTCTTGCTCTCGGAGTAGACGATGCAGAGCACGCCGCAGACGCAGCAGCCCGCCCAGACGGCCGCGATCAGGGCACGCGCCTTCCCCACCGTCATGATGCTGTGGTAGCGGAGCGCGTAGAAGATGGTGGCGTACCTGTCCAGGGCGATGGCCAGGAGGTTGCAGATGGACGCCACCAGGGAGATGCAGATCATGGAGTCGAAGACGTCGTCCATGTGTTGCAGGAACTGGTCCCCGAAGACCAGGGCCTCGCTGTTGACCACGGCAATCATGGCGGTCTCCAGAACATTGGACACACTCACCAGCATGTCGGCTGCGGCCAGGCTGCACAGGAACAGGTACATGGGCGAGTGCAGGTTGCTGTTGCGGGCCACAGCCAGGATGACCAGGACGTTCTCCAGCAGGCTGACGGCACCCAGCACCAGGAATACCTCGGGCTGGATGAAGACCTGCTCGCAGAACCCGCCACTGTGGTTGCCTGGGGTGGGGGCTGTTAGGTGCTCCGAGCCGTTAGGCAGTGTGGGCTGGGCAGACGGCGGGCAGTGTGAGGCGTTCATGGCCGACAGGTGGGCTGCGCTGGGCCAGGGCGCCCGCAGGGCCACAGGGTGCTGCTGCTGCTGCTGCTCTCGAGGTGCCCTGCAGATACCTGCTGTGGATGCCTGTCTGGTGCAGACTTGGGTTCGTTCTCCCAGAATGAAAGGATGGGGAGAGAGACACAGACAGACAGACAGACACAGACAGAGAGAGAGTGAGCTGGGAGACACACAGAGGACCTGGCCCTGCCTCTCCGAGGCCAGCCGTTTTATACTTACTCTGTCCTGCTGTCTTCCTCCTCTCTGCCCCTTACCTGTCGCCCCCTCTCCCATCCCCACTTGGGAACAGAGAGCTGGCCACTGGTTGGTGCAGTTACGGCTCTTTTCATAGCAAGACGGGAGACGTAGTACCTCTTGGTGGAACTGAGGGGAGGACACTCAGTGTTCCGGCACTGGCTGGAGGTGAACAACTCCTACTTCATCTTCAGCGCAGCGAAGGGACCACTGCCTGCCCACCCCAAGCGCCGCCGTCTGACTGACAGCGGGTACCAGCTCCCGGCTCAGGCAGCAGGATCGAAAAGCGGGCTGATGCCCCCTGCTGGCCAGACTGCGACTCTGTTTGCCGGCTCATCTGAACAGTTGCTCCTGGAAACTGCGGAGGGCATCTGTCCATCCATTTACTCCTTCCTTCGTTCATTTTCGAGTAAACACTTCCTGAGCACCTACTATGTGTCAGGTCCCTGTTGCATGCTTTGCATTGTGGTGAGCAAGGCAGACATGCCGCCCCTGTATCCCCTAGGCTCAGAGTCTGGGGTGAGAAACAAGAAATCAGAGAATTGTATTTCAGGGGGATACATGCTTGGATCAGAAGGCCAGGGGGGTGGTGGGGGAGGGAGAGGGAGCCCTGGCTTGACTGGCCAAGGGAAGTTCCTGGGGGAAGGAGCACCGAAGATTTAAGTCTGAGGAAGAAGAGGCCACCCAGTGGTGAGGGAGGGGCTGGGGTTGGAGGGGGAAGGCAGTGGTTCCTAATGCTGCCTGTGGGAGCTGTCCGTAGGATGGGGGTGCAGGGGTCTTGCCTGGCTTCTAGGATAAGAGTCGCCCAGGGCGAGGACCTGCACAAGTGTGTGTTCAGGTTTGCCAGGTGAGCAGGGGCATAGCCAGGGTTTGGAGCTGTTGAAAAGGAAGCTTGGTGTTTTTGAAGAAATTGGGGTAGCTTGGTCTGGCTGGAACGTGGAGCTGGGAGACACGATTTGGGAAATCAGTCTGCAAAGGTGTCCCCCCTACTTTTTCTTTTTTAAAGGTGAGAAGTGCCTTTGCAAAAAAAAAAAAAAAGGATGGTGTCATCCTTCTGTGGGAGTTCAGACCGTGTCCTGAAAGTGGTGGGGGCTGTGGACCGAAGGGCTTTGGGCAGTGCAGGGCTGAGGTGCATCTGCCTTGGAGAGACTCCTGGTTGCAGGTGGGGACTGGATTGGAAGGGGAGGAGTGAGGAGCCTGGAGGCCAGGCCTGCACAGACCCAGAGTGAAGTGGCGGTGTCCTGAAGCAAGGAGGTGGCCGTGGGGCCCCGGGAGGGGTGGACAGAGCGTGTGGGAGGTGGCAGCCTGGGTGGGTCTGGGACTGCAGGGAAGGGGACGCAGGGAAATGCCCCCACCTCCTTCTCAAGCACCAGGCAGGATGGAGGTGATCTTTGAGCTGGAAAATGTGAAAGGCAGATTTCAGCTGTTGGCTGGAACATGGCAGGTTTGATGCCGCCTGCAGGGTCACACAGAGCCTGGCACCTGCACGTGCACACACACACGCACACACTCACACACTCCAGATGGGCTGAGGAGCCATCTAATTATCACCTAACTCTGCATGTCAGTGCGTGTGAGTGACTATGAGATAGAAGACACGTGCACACAGAAATAGAGGGACATTCAGACTATTTATAAAACACTGGAGTGGAGAGATCTTAGCAAGATGGGCAACCCCAAATTCGGTGTGGACAAAAACGCTGTGAGCCAAGTCAAAGGCAAGCAGGAAGAAACATTTGCCGTAGGCAAAAGTTACTGTCCCCCCATAGAGAACCAACACTTTCGCATTAATAAGACAAAGATGAATTACCTCTTAGATAATTGGGCAGCAGATGTGGCTAGAAGTCCACTGAACAGGAAACACAAGTGGTTAATAAACATGAAAAGATGTTCAGCCTTCAGTGGAGTCAGGGAAGTGGAAATCAGACCGAGACTTGGGTACCATTTCTCTAGTTCGATTAACAAGAATTCAGAAGATGTGGAACTCTGGAGAGAATGTTGGGGGAAGAGCACCCTCAGGCACCCCCAGTGTTTGTGATGAGTCTCATCATCTGGCGGGGTCCGCTGACATAAAAACTGCGCTGGGTGGGAGCTCAGTCTGCACACCGGAGGGCGGGAGAAATGCCACTTCTGTTTATTTGCAACAGAGCGGCCTCGATGCTAAACCAGCTGCCTTCCAGTCGGGGAAATAAAACACAGCCCTAATCCTTTCGAGGCTTCTCCTGCCCCCTCACCTGCTGGGTCACCTCTAGCGGTGTCTTTATGGGGTGTTGGTCTGTGGTTTCGGGCACAGGTCTTACCCAGACCACAGAGCCGATTGGTGTCTTCCCCGCTCTGTGGTTGGAGCTCGCTGAGCAGGGACATCTTTTTCTGCCCCAGCCCCGGATTCTGTGCGTCCTGTTCAGAGAGCAGGTGGGGCCTGGCACTTCACACCTGGGTCTCAGACCCTCCTCGCCGATGAGTGTTGATTTGGTCTTCTCTAAACACTACTCCCACTTACCTGGGTGAGCCCGCAGGCGCAGGACGAATCTTAATGGGATGAATTGGCTTTATTAACAACGGCCAGACAGGACGGTCAAGTCAGTGTTTACTGTATGTTGTTGGCACGTGTGGGGGTGTCCAGTTTGCATCTCTTACAGCAAACTGCAACAAGGAGATTCCCGAGCGATGATCCACCTGGACGTTCTCTCTGTCCCGAAGCTCCTCCCTGGCATACTCATCTTTCAAGACCCGGTTCAAACTTGAGCCATTTTTTATAGCTGTCCTCAAACGTCACGCAGCAGTTTATTCCTCCTCCTCCACGCACCACGACAGGGTGGGCTCATCACTTCTCCCTCACTCTCCAGACTCGCAGACTGCCACATCTTTAGAGGTCACATCCCAGGCCAATGAAAGGGGGCAGCATTGCCCAGAGGTCCTGTTAGAAACAGTTAGACTTGGTCATCCATCTTAATTGTTTCTCAGGAGGCGCTGCCTCTGCTGCCTGCATTGACCCCCCCCACCCACCCCAAACCAACCTCTATTTTCAGCCGCCTCTTGCTGGACAGTTCCCTCTGGGCTCAGCTTCCACTCTCTCTGCCTGGTCCCAAGCCCAGGGCTCCACCCACATTCTTCCCCAGGATCTTCCCTGATGTAGGGGAGGGGGAATGGCCCTCCTAGCCCGTCAAGTTCAGCTTGGAAGAGGGGGGGAGTGAAAGCCACCTGTGGCAACCCTCAACTAATGAGACCTGGAGCCAAAGGGTACACTCTCCAGCCTCCTGGCCTTCAAGTGGGCAACCAAGATGCCTTGTGAGCTGCCCAGAGGTCCTCGTGAAATTGAGCCTCATCACCTACAGCGGCGACCTGGATAACGTGTCCTTGGAGCCTCCCTCGTAACTTTGATTCTGTCAGTTGCTCTCACCACCCACCCCGGAAAACATTTGTTGTCCTTTTTCTGTTCCGGGGGGCAGAGACTTTCACTGAAGTGTATTAAAAACACCTCATTTATCTCATTGGGGAAGATACCACCTTGACATTTTTGAAAGGGGGAGTGTGCCACAGCCTCGGGGACTTCCCCTGCAGGATTTGCCTGTCCCAGGCGAGCGGTGGGGAGGTAAAGGGATTGGAAGTAAGAGTGCAGGGAGGTCCAGGCCACACCTGCTGTCTGAGCTGGGTTAGCTGGAAGTCAGGGCAAGAAGGAACGTTACCGAAGCCCCTGGCATGTGGGGCCTGGTGCCCAAGTCCATAGAGGTGAGAATTAAAATGACCTGATGCATCAGCCCTATCACGAACGTTACTGTCCCTCCTCATGGCTGAGGGCACGGAGAGTTTAGTGATTCCCTGAACGTCACACGGATTGAGAATGATCTCTGGCTGCTGAGCTGGAGGGCTCACCCCCAGTGTTGTAATGCCTCTGCAGGTTTTGCAAATGGCTGTTTGGAACCCAGCTGCAGGGACCAGGATTTGGGGAGAGTTCCAGTCCCTGGGACAAACGGCGAGGGCCAGCCGGGACCCAGGCCTGTACAGAGCAGGGTTCGGGGGACTCCCAGCAATGAGCACATACAAGCTAGGATCCGAGGTATCCCACAATGAAAGCGCTCAATGTTGGAGAAAACTTACAAGACTGTCCTTAAACTATTTTAAAGACCCATAAGAAGTGTGTACTTGGCCTACATGTTCTCGTAGTAAGGCCAACCACTGTTCAGCAGTGTTCATTCTTTCCTTTGTAATAAAAACCCAACATTAGCGGCCCATGGCTGTCTGTCAGGGCCTACGTTTCCCAGCCTCCCTTGCAGCTAGGTGGCCACTGCAGTGCGAACAGAAGCAAGAGCAGCGCTTTTCTGTCATGCTGTTTAAAGTGAGGAGCACAGCCCTGGCTGGGTGGCTCCGTTGGCTGGAGTATTATCCTGTACACCAAAAGGTCGTGGGTTCGATACGCGGGCGGGGCAACTGATTGATGCTGTCCTCTCACATCCCTAAATATCAATGACATGTATCCATGGATGAGGATCTGAAAAAGAAAGCAGTGAGCATAGTCTCCTTTGACTCTGGCTGGCTGTTTTATAAACAGGATGGCATAGAAGAATAAGTTTGGGCCTTGTTTCAGTGACCCTTTGGGTTGTTCCCGGACTAATATACGCTATAATACAGTGATGTAATTTTACTTTCTCCACTGGGAAGAAGGGGAAGGACGGGTTGGTTCTTTTATGTATCCGCCCATTACACAGTGACGGAGTGGCATCCGTGTGCCTGGTACCACGCCAGGGGCTGGTGATGCAAAGATAAGTCACAGTTCCTGCCCCCACGGAACTCCTGGTCTGGTTGCGGAGACTGGGACGCGTGCAGGCCGGTGATAGAGGTGTGGAAAGCATTTGGGGAGCTGAGACCGTCACGGCTTGTTAGAGGAGGTGTGGCCACTTTAAGACACATGGCATTGCTCATGGCCTCTGGCCAGTATGTGTGTGGCCTGCACAGAGCTGGCATGAAGCGGTCGAACAGTGACAATGCAGTTGGCTGTCCTCCAGCAGGAGGATGTACATGGTGAACTAGAAAGCACCCGTGAAACAGTGGCCTGCACGCTTAGGGGGCCTCTCCAAGGATGAAGAACAGGCTTCTGTCCTTGTCGAAGCTGTGGATGCTGCGTGGCTCCTCCCATGAGTTGTGCACAGCCTGTGGAGCTGTGTACAGGCTCTGTGAGTGGGGAAGAGCCCCTAGCAATGGATCTAAAATGGTTTAAATGAGCACAAAAGGGGATTTGCTTTTTGTCCCACATAATGGAAATTTCAGGGGGTTTACATAGTCGGATATATCTGGATTCAAGGCTCAATGAATGTAACAAGGACCCAGGTGGTATTAGCTCCTGCTGCCATAGCAAAGTACCGTAGACTGGATGGCTTAAACAATGAAAATTTTTGTGACACTTTCTGGTGGCTGGAAAGTCTAAGATGAAGGTCTGGCAGGGTTTGGGTGCTGGTGAGAGCTTTCTTCCTGGCTCGTCGGTGTGGCTCCTTGCTGTGTCCTCCCACAGAGAGCCAGCTGCCAGCAGCTTCAGACCTGCACAGCCTGAATTCAAGTCCAATAGATGCAAGACTCCCAGATCACCTCTCCCTGCATCTGATTGGACAGTACACACATGCCTGAGCCAATGGCTGTGGACAGGGAAATGCAGTGCCTGGATTAGCCAGGGCTGAGTCATGTGCTCAACTCTGGACCCTGACATAAGTTAGAAGGGCCAGAGTTCCATGAACTGAGAGTAAGTAGGGAGTGATTTCCTTGAGGGAAATGTGGTTCTGTTCCCTGATGATGTTGCACATCAGGCCCAGTCCAGGTGCATTGCAATAATGAAAACCATCCATTAATTATCTTTATATTTTTCTCATTGCGTCAACTACGAGAGGGTTTTAGAAGAACCACAGAGGGGCGGGACTGACTGAATGGCTCACAGATAAAATCATGTTTGGACTTCAAGACAGTGCGAGCATTTTCTGGGAGGCTGAGGGCAGATTGGAGTTGTTGGTTTTTCTGGTTTTGGAAACAAGCTTTGCCACAGTTAGCTGTGTGACTTTGGGCTGGTTACTATAGCTCTCCTTGCCTCAGTTTCCCTGTCTATAAAATGGGTGTAATTATAGTGCCTAGTTCATGGGGTTGTCGTGAGGATGACATGATTTCATGGACATCGTCTCAGACAGCAGTGTCTGTCTATCGAATTCTCTGTTACGATGAATCAGTGCCTACTCAGTGTCCTGCTAGGAAGCCCCAACAGGTGGTGCATAAGGCCCAGGAGAAGGAGGGACACGTTCTAATGCATTTGTTGAGTGAGGATCATCTTTTCCTGGGAACTCACAGGAAAGTGAAGGGCCAGATCTAGGGGTAAGATGCGGAATAAAATATGGAACTTTGCAAGAATGTGCACCACATCCTCATTCAGGGGCCAAGCTGATAATCTCCATATCGCTCCACTGTTGGTATATGTGCTGCCAAAGCGCCCCCTGGAGGGGAAGCAATGTAGGGAGACCTGAGAAGATACTGTGTTCCTCATTCTTGGCAAAGCGCCTGGCACTCAATAAACGTTTGTTGAACAGATGAGTGTCCGTGGGTGTGCAGAGGGAGACTTAAAATACCACTGCGTGTCCTGGTCTCGCGGGGCTGGGCTGGTAGCGACGGAATTCAGATGGGGTTTGCGCTTTCTCTAAGTGGTGCCTTTGCAAAAAGCTGTGTGACTGTGTGCTACAGCCGCAGTGTGTTTTCAGAGTTCCCCCCAGGAGTTTGCAGGTGTCCTGTCCCCTTTCCGATTTGGGGAGCTCAGGTGCCAGATGTGTGAGTGGAGAAGAGGGATGTTTAGCTAGAAAAAAAACCCATTATGGGTATTTTGAGACCCAACTGCCAGATTAGAAACGCTTGGGTGGCCTTTTTCCTAAGTGAAAACCCAGCAAAATAATTTGTGTTTCAGAGTGCTCACACGGTAGGAGTAGCCTGCTTTCCTAATGCATTTCTGTATTTTTAGGTGTTTCTAAACAAGGACTGTTGATGCTTCCAAACCATCAGGCAGGAGCGGATGGGCACAGGGACAAGGGCTGGGGCAGTGTGCTGTCTCTCCTGCCATGGGCACGTGCTGCTGGTGCCATTGCCGCCTCACGTGAGTTTGTCCTGGCCGCATGTCCGAGACCGGTGCTTAGCTCAGCTCGGAGCCCACGACCCCAGGTTCAGGGTTGAAGGCCAGGTGACCAGGTACAGCGTGGTTGTCCCGTACTTCAGCAAGGACAGATCAGTGGTCTGTGCAGGGCTGAACAAGCCCCCGCGTGTTTCTGTGGGGCTGTTGAGGACATTCAGGGAGGCGAGTGAGTGCCCAGTCCTGGGGGTGGGAATGCGGCACGCAGGGGTACGTGTTCTGCTGCGGGGACGGGAAGTGACTGCCCTGTAACAACCCGGGGTCTGTTGTCCTCACGCATGATGACGCCTGGAGGTAGACGCTGGCTCAGCAGTTTCAGGGTTCCCGTCCCTACAGCTCTCTTGGTGTTGCTCGCTGTGGGCTTTCTGGTGGCCACGTGGTGGTGGCAGCTCCACATGCCACATCTACGGCAGGAAGGAGATGGAAGCCACTGGGACTTGTTCCCCTTTATGAGGAAAGACACCTCTTTCTTCACAAGTGTCCCCCAGTGGACTGATGATTATGCCTCAGTGGCTGGAGCTGGGGCATGTGCTTGACCATAGCTGCAAGGCAGGCTGGGAGATTAGGGTACAGGTCTGCATGACTGATCGTCTTGAGCACACTGTCCCCCTTCCCCCGCCCCAGGGAAGATGTCACAGCCTGAGTTCTCCAGGAGCAGGTGCTGAGATGGAGCTGGGCACACAGGGTGTTAGTTGGGGGTCAGCGCCTCTGGAAGGGGAGTGGGGAGAGCAGGACCAGGTGGAGGAAGAGGTCGGGTTCAGTGCAGACCCGACGGCTCTCAGCCCGCCTTGGGGCGCTCAGGGGTGTATACGGTGCCTCCACATCACCCCATTGGGCTGGAGTGGCCAGGCCTTCCCACCCGCCATGGGCTCGGTCATTGGATGTGGGCTGGGCAGGAAGAGGCAGCCGCCTTAGGCTAGACGGCATTCTGCAGCTGAGGCAAGTCCCGGAGGAACTGTAGCTGGAGGGCTCTTGCTCTCAACGAAGGCAAGTCCTTCTTTGAAGAGAGACCTGGGTGGTGCAGCTCCTTATTTGTCCCCAGACAACAGGGAAATATGCGGTGGCCGCTGTCGACAGGGGTGTTCCCACTGTGTGCACCGGGCACTGAGTTTCACCGCGTGGCGGTTACTGTGGGAGAGCCGTTGAGGGCATATGCGTGGTCCTGGCACCCCTCATCGAAGGGCCCCTAACTGCTGCCTTCCCACCTGAGGGTGCTGACTGCCTGTGGCTAAGGGTGGGCAAAGGGTGGGCGAGGAGAGCAGAGGCCCCGTTCCTCACTGCCCAAGGATTAGCTGACAGCGGGGGCCAGGACTGGGGGGGACACAGGGACAGCTCACCCGTGAGCAGCGTGGCAAGGCTGGGTACATTTTCTGACGATCTCAACCTAACTCAGGGCTTCCTGACATCTCCTCGCCACGCCCCACAGCGCCAGCCCCTGTGCCATGCAATTGACTTCTGAAGAAACCTTATTTACACACTTTATTTTGGAATCACTTTCAATGTACAGCAAAATGGAAAAGGCGGTACAGCAAGTTCCCACATAGCTGTCATCCTCTTTGTCCCAGTGCTAATGGGTCATGTCACCATGGTGCCTTTGTGATAGTGTCAGGGACCTGGCACCAGCACATTGCCACTCACCACCGAGCTGCACGTTTCCTTTCGATGTCACCAGTTCCCCATTCTCTCCCTGTTCCGGGATCTTGTCTGCGACAACACACTTAGCCCTGGCCGGCGGCTCAGTTGCATGGAGCACCATCCGGTGCACGGAGAGGTGGCGGGTTCAATCCCCCGGTCAGGACACACACCCAGGTCGCATCCCGGCCCCTGGTCAGGGTGTGTATGGGAGGCGACCATCTGATGTTTCCCTCTCACATCCATGTTTCTCTCCCTCTCTTTTCTCTTCCCCCCCCCCCCCCCGCAAAATCAGTGAACATGTCCTTGAGTGAGGATTAAAAAGAACATAGCACCTTGTATTAAGCTGGCATGTCCTCTTCAGTCCCTTAGAGGCTGTGACAGTTCCTTTCCTTGTTTCTCACGACCTGGCAGTTTTGAGCAGCACTGGTCAGATGTGGTATAGAAGGCCCCTCCGTCTGGTTTGTCTGATGCGGTCCTTTGTCTGCTATTTCTGGTTGGTCTGGGGTCACAGGTTGTTAGAAAGTATGCCACAGAGGTGAGGTGCCTTGTCGTCACATGGTATCAGGGGCACATGACATCCACATGACATCACCAGGTGTTTGCCTTGGTCACTCACTAAAGGGGGTGTATGTCATTGAGTTTTGATGACTTGCTTGGCCTGTGAGATCTTAACGGTTGTATGAGAATTTGTTCTGGGCCTTAAGTCCCTCCCTTTGCTCAGGGAGGGGCCAAGGGAAGGTGATACATGACTATTAATTAGCTGTGACACTGAGGGAGGGGAGTTTCTTCATGGCTCTCCAGTCTTCTGTTCCTTCCCTCACTCTCTTGCCCACCCCTTCTCTGCCAGACCCCACACTGCGGGGGACCATCTGCCTCCTCTGCTGGTGTGTACAGCAGCAACTACTTCCTGACCATCCCTCCCTCTCTCTCTTCCTCCCTCCCTCCCTCCCTGCCACCCCATCTCTGTGTTTGTGAGCCCCAGAGCGTTTTGCCCTGTGTGACCCAGACTCCAGTCGGCTCTTGTGCACCACAGGGCCCCCGGGTGTCGGTTCCCTGGAGGGCGGGGCGGTGACGAGTCCGAAGGCTTCCTGGAGTCAGAACAGGAGCTGGGATGGACCAGCAAGGGCTGCGCTGGGCCAGGACCAGGGGACGGAAACCATGCAGTCTGCCCCACTGCCCCGCGCCACAGTCAGTCCCGGGGTCCTGTGGCTGCTGGGACTGTCACCGGCGCCACACAGTCAGCAGCTGAAACCCACAAAGGGTCACTCTGTCACGGTTCTGGAGGTCAGAAGTCCAGACAGGCTGGCCGGGCTGCGAGCTTGCTGGAGGCTGCGGGACAGACAGATGTGATTCCCTGGCGCAGTGCAGCATCGTCGGAGGCTGCCTGCAGGGCCGGGGGGCCAGGCCCCCTGCCCGGGATCTCTGAGAGCTGGTCCCCGGGGCAGAGCTTCCTCCTTAGGCCGGAGTTCCTTCGCAAACTGTACTGTTGTCCCCTGAGGTTGGGGTCTGGCTGAGAGTCGGAGTTTTAGGGAGTTCTAGGTGTCCGTGGGTGGTGGGGGTGTCCACCTGGGGGGGATGGAGAAGGCTCTGGAGGCGCGAGGTCATCCGGACACAGGCTCCGGGGTTTGCTCCTGAGAAGATGCTCCCAGACGGGGAAGTGCTTCGCTTCCATTCTAAGGAAAATCCTTGCTGAAGGGGGTGTCCAGCTGCAGATGGATTCCACCTGAGGGTGGAGCATGACTTTCCTCTGCTGGCCTGCAGCCCGAGGGGCTGGGCAGAGGGCCGCTGTCTTCAGCTGTCCCCCTTTCTCTCCTTGTCCTGGACGTGGGGTTCCTCGCACAGAACCTGTTGCTCCAGGATGAAAATGGCAGGCGGGGGGATTTATGGGGGGGTATTGGTGGGGGGAACAGGCTCAGGGAATCGACCCCTCTGTGGGGGAGTGAGCGAGGGAGCAGGATGGGGAGTGTTGAATGGCAGGCCAGCCCGACACCCTGGGAGCCAGTCCTGCAGCCGCCCGGGAGGGGCCTGGTCTTCCCCCAGCAGCCGCAGCCATTCAGGCGGACCCCCCACCCCGCACTATGCAGCCTCAGACAAGACCTCTCTCTCCAGCCAAAGGCGGGCTGGCCTCAGGGGAGGACTTGGCTGCTGCTGCTCGGGTGATGTTTTAATGTACATTTAAATATGCAGCTGTTGTGTGTGCATTTTCACCCCGTTTTCTTTCCACTTGTGGTATTATGAACATTTTCCAATTCATTAAATAAATATTCTTTGAAAATAACACCTTTGAGGATTCCAGGACAGCAAAGACATGGTCGGTCTGTTGTATTCTGCACTGTATCTTTGAGACTCAGGGCCTGGTGCATGGTGGACGCCCCAGAATTATTTGGGGACAGACAAGTAATTCAAGTGGGGACAGACCCTGGTGACCGGGTTCTCTGCCCTCGGGTGCTGACGCTGCTGTCAGCTGTGTGCACAGTGTCGTGGTGGGGCCCCCTCTGGGGAAGCCCTGGTTCACACTCTCAACTCATTTCTCACCCCTGTAGAAGTGGCTTTGCCGAGTCAGCGAAGACTCACAGTGTAAAGGTTCTGGGTGTTTACTGAAAAATTCCCCTCTAGAAACATCACACTGGTCTGCACTCTGATTGGCAACACCTGTGCCCAGTTATCACGTTCCGGCTAATGCTGAAGTTGTCATTTAGGAAAAAAGTTCTTGCTAGGGCTAAATTATATCATATTTTTGTTTTGGTGAACATATCTTTGATTGATGGTGAAGTTCAGTAGGTTTTTCTTTTTAGTTTTAGTTAATTTTTTTTTTTAGCATGCCCACTGATCTTTGTATCTCTTCTTTAGAAAGCAGGACTATTTGGGCCTTTGTCCATTTTTCTGTGGGCTACGTCAGTGTATTGTAACTGGAGAGCTGGGTTTGGTTCATCTTTCGGTTTGTCATAGAATACCTTTGCTCATTGTGCTGGTAAAAAAATAAACATCACAGAATAGAGACACGAACTCAACTTAGTGTAAAGCAGGTTCTTCTTGAAACCCACTGAAGGGGTTAAGCCACTGACATACTTGGAATACAGTTCTTGAATTCCCAGAAGGATGTTGGGGAAGACAAATAACTTTTTCCTTGTAATATGGCGTCATCTAGTGGTTTTTAAAGATAGTGCAGGAAAAGCCCTCTGCGTTTGGGATTAAAAGGTAGTTTATTTAACTTTCCCCATGTGTAGTACAGGTTACCTGATTATTGATACAGCACCCCCCCCCCCGCATTCTCTGTCTTTTGCATTAATCCTTTACACTGTAGTCAGAGTTACTGTTCTGAAGTTGCAGATCTGTGTCGGTTCTCTGTTTGAACCCATTCAATAGCTCATCATCGCTCTTACCAGAAAGCTTAATCCTCGAGTCTTCTGGGATCTACACCAGGGATTGGCAAACCCTTTCTGCAAAGGGTCAGACTATAAATACTTTGGGTTTTCGGGGCACACGGTCTTTGTTGTGACTTCTCAGCTCTGCCTCGGGGCTCTTGGTTGCCTGTGGACCACGGACTTGCCCTCCTCAACCTTTCGGAAGTTCATGGCGCTTCCTAATCAGCTGTTCAAAGATGGCCTCATTCAGTCATGAGCCAGAGAAGGGTAAGGAGCTGGTTTCGGGCTAAAAAATCATGCAGTCCTTGGAAATTTATCTAGGTTACCAATACACCGGAGTTCCTCAAACGCTAAGCTTTGCTCGCTCTTCTCTGTACGTCTTTGCGCAGACGCACTGACCCGCGTGACATGTAGGCCACGTGCAATGGGGGCCCGCTGACCCGACATCCCCACACCGAAAGGGCAGAAATCCATGCGCCACCTCCCGGTTACACGGAGTGCTGCTGAGGCATCCAGTTGATTCACCCAGCGCAGCGCCACACTTTCTCTGGAGCTTGGGGATAACGCAGACACCTTCATGGTGGGCGTTCTTCTGTATGAAGGAAATCCAGATTTCTGTGGGGGGTAGTCTAAGGCCTGGCCGACAGACAAACCCTCCACCTTCAGGTGTTCTTCCAGTCCTCGAAATCACCCCTTTTCGGGGAGCTGAGCTGCCGACTAGATGAGATGGGGTTTGGTGCCCCCTTCTGGCCCGGGCACTTCTTCGCATCCCCGGAACGGAGGAAACTGGGGGAGTACAGATTTTTCAGTACTGATGAGGGCTGAGGGTGCATTTGGGCAATTGGTGGAGGCAGTTAGTTGGCTGTCCGCTTGGCCAGACCCTGGCCCCCGCGTGTTTGAATCTTGCAGGTGTGCTTCCTAATTAAGGAGGGATTTTGCCGAAGGGGAAACACCAGCCACATTCCTGCCACGCCCTTCCTGCTCCAGGGCTGGCTGGTAGCTGTTTGGACTAAGTAGATGACCTCTAAAGGCTTCCTACAAGAAAAAAAAAAAAAAAAAGGGGCAGGGGGAGGGGCGCATGTTTTTGTTGCTCTTTTATCAGTGGAAGAATGGAAATGAGCCTGGTCGGTTGTATGCAGAAGGACTAGGGAAATAACTTGCGTTTTTTCAGGTCTCAACGGCTTCATGCTCCTCATTAACGTGTGGAAGCCAAGAGCCCAGGCTGGGCACTTAATTGCTGGTCTGAGATGGTTTCAGAGACCGTTAAGAAGACCTTGCCTGCTACAGATGGCGGCAGTAACGGAGAGCTGGGGGAGCGTGACTCTGGGCCTTGGAAATCGTGGCTGTGGACAGTAACACCCGCGCCCCTGCAGACTGAGAGGACGCGGAGGCCCGGTGTAGGTTCTCCTGTCGCAGGTGGATGCGCCTCCAGGAGCCACAGCGCCGTCTGGTGATGGGAGAGGGACAGAGATGCGAGCCCCAAACCCTCTCCAGTCTCCTTCCATCACAGTTATCCGACTCGCTCTAACTGCAGAATGTAACCAGTTCTTCAGTTCACCTTTCAGGTGTAACTATAATGGCAAATATAATGCCAGTTCCTATTGTTATAAGTGCCCTTCATTTTCCTCGTACAGGTAAGAGGAAAGCGTTATTGTTCCTGCATCCCTGTCTCCATAAAATGTTCGAAAACCAAAAATGGAAGCAGAGGGCACAGTTTTCCAGTAAAAACAAATGGTAGGGAGCATGTTTTTTACTGAAGGGGATACTTCCTCCGTGGTTAAGATGAGCAGTGAAATAGCATATAAACAAATTTAGAGGTAAGGACACGACTGAGTAGAAAGTGTTTGTCATCTTACTGCTTACTGGTCCTTCACAGTACCACGCCTGCTGGCTTTTTCATCTCCACCGCTGGTCTGGGGAGAGTGCGGTGTAAAGTCTATTTATGAAGGTCCATTATTTGCTCATCACGGTGCTGAAAGAGGCTTAGCTCATTCCGATTGTTTGCTGCGATAGGCAGCGTCACAGTGAACGTTCTTGTACAAGTCATCTTGCATTGTCTGTCTATTATTAGTTTTTATTTTAATGCATTTCAAACCCAGAAAGTAGAGAGAATAGTACTGTAATAAATACCTGTATTCACATCTCCTGTGTTAATAATTATTAATATTTTGCTAGACTTGTTTAATCTATTATTTTGCCAAATCTAAAGTGAATTAGACATCATAGCATCTTACCCCTAAATACCTTACATGCATCCCTAAAAATGAGATGTCATCCCACACGACAGATTTCCTGCCCCTTATAAGGACCTTAACAATAGCTCCGGCATGCCGCCGAATATCCTGCTCACGGTCCAGTTTCCTGGTTTTCTCCCGAGTGGTTTTCAAATCAGAATCCAATCAAGACTCCACAATGTACCTTACATTTGGTGGTTATATTTTGTTCTTAAGTCCCTTTTAATCTAGGATAGTAACATCTCCCATTCCCTTTGTTTTTTTTCCAATGACATTTTCTTGAAGATACAAGACTGGCGTCCCACAGAGCATCTTACCTTTTGGATTTGGGATTGCTTCCTAATGATGAAGTTTAACTTCTGCTATCGCCTACAATTTCTGTAAGTTGAGGGTTGTGTCCTAAGGCTTAAATGGATCCAGGATAAACTTTTTGGCAAGCATATTTGTAGCTGGCCCTGGCTGGTGTGACTCAGTGGATTGAAAGCTGGCCTGCGAACCAAAGGGTCACCAGTTCGATTCCCAGTCAGGGCACATGCCTGGGTTGTGGGCCAGGTCCCTGGTAGAGGGTTCACGAGAGGATACCATGCAATGATGTTTCTCTCCCTCTCTTCCTCCCTTCCTTCCCCTCCCTCTAAAGATAAATAAAATCTAGAAAATAAAAAGAGTATCTGTAGCTGTACCAAGTGGGTACACAGCAGGAAACAGGTGACACCTGGCTGTGCCCCAAGAGACGCTGATGTTGCTCGCTGGGTGGAGAGCGGGGCGGCCACAGACTGGTCTGTGGATGGACGTGCTGGTGCCACGCCCGTGTCTGGTTCCCTGTCCTTTGTCCTGGTCGCTGGCTCTTGTGTCCGTCACTGTTTCATCTGGGGTTGCCCCCTGCTGGTGGACAACTCCCACCCTATCTTCTACGTTGGTCGGCTGGCGTCCTTCTGTAAAGAACATACTTCTTTCGTTTACTGGGGTTTGGGGTTACTCTAAATTACAATTTCTGCTAGAAATGTGGGATAAATGCCTAGCTCTTTCCCGTTAATTACCACTTTTTGGAGTATGGAGATGGGACTGTCGTCACCTCCAGGGATGGAGGATAAGTTTAAGTTTTGTTTTGCTGGGGCCCCTCTTGTGTGTCAATGTAGAATCATGGATTTTTATAGATTTACTCTGTTTCTGTTCTCGATGCACCTCAGCTTGGCCCCTGGGCACCCTGCCAGGTTGGCTTGTATACCTTTTGCACATGAAGTCAACACTCCTGGACTCTTCCCTTGCTTTCTGGCACAACAGTATTTCCTAGCATGTACGTACCTTCCTGTGCAAAAATGAAGGTGAGTGGGTCAGTTCTGAAAGTCAGAGTTATTGGATTATGTACAGTTAATATTTTTAAAAAGCATCAAATGGCTCCCCTAAACAGAACCAGTTTGCTGCTCCGGCCACCTCATGAGAGACCAAGTCTCTTCACTTCCGGCAGGTCTTGAGATGACTGGACTTTAGTGATGTTTCCAGTCAAGTGGGTTAAAACGGTACTGGATTGGTGCTTTAATTTCCTTTTTCCTACTGAGCATATGTTAACATATATTTATTTACCATTTGAAATTTTCATTCATTTGCTTCCTTATATCCTTTACCTATTTTTCAATGGGTGACTCTCGTTTGTTTTTTGCCTTTTGCCTTTTACCAGGTCACTGGAAGTAAGCTGCCACACCTGATCTTTATTCCTAGGGGTTACCACAGAGAGCTTATTCTCCGTGATCCCCACTGGGGGGCACTGTTCACCTGCTTAAAGAATAGCGAGTCTTCATGGGGTGGGGGGGATCAGAGAAGGCGGTTTGTGCTTACAATTTAGGGAGAGCCAGCTGGCCTGCCTTCCGCTTGCCTGGGCATCAGATGCTCAAAAAGACAACCTCATTCCGTAAGCAATTCAATCACCTGTGCCCTTATTTTTATTTTTATTTTGTATAAAACTCAGACTAAAATCAGGTCAAATGGCAGTATGCTTCCCTCTTGGGCTGTTTATGTCTCTAGAAAATCTTTTTTGCCTCTAGAAAATCTTTCTCATTTAAAAGGAGGGCGGGCAAAGGAATGAAAAGTAGCCATGTTAAGGACCTTCAAATAGATCGACCCAGAGATTAAGACTCTTCAGCTTTTGGAGGATGAAATGTTTCCTCTTGATGAGAAACTGGCTGAGGATCCAGCATGCACCTGGCTTTGGTGCGAGTGTGGGCGTGGCACCCGGTCTGAGTTTTCTCTGAGCTGCCTGTTTCCCACCTGCAGGGTCTTTGCCTTTTTGCCTTTCTGATATTAATCGGAGAAAAGTCCACCAAGTGAATTATATTGATTAAAACCTAGTCCTTTATAGGAGTTGGTATCTATTTTTTAAAAACCTTTTTTGAATAATAGGCACACGACAGTGCCCAAATCATGGGCCGAGGGCTCAGATTCTTACATGCTGAGTGCACCCATGTCAGGAGCACCAACACCAGGGAACGGAGTGCGGTCAGTCGGCCCCAAGCCCTCTCGCATGCCACTCTCTGCCCCCCTCCCCCGGGCTCACCCAAAGTAACCGCTCTCCTGACTTCTCTTCCCAGACTTTAGCCTGTCTTTGCACACTGTGTTAATGGGCGCACACAGTGTGACCTCTTTGGAGACTGGCTTCTTTCTCTTGATACTATGTGAAATTGATCCATATTTTTTTAGTACACTTGTGACACCTTTTCACTGCAGTATAATATTCCACAGTGTGGCTGTGTGACGATTTACTCTGTTACTGATGCGCACTTGGGAAGTATTTAGTTTTCTGGCTGTCATGAATAGGGCTGTAATGAAGGTTCTAGGGCAAGTCTTTTGGGGAACATATGTGGAACCCCGGGGCGAGTATAGTGGGAGTATAGTACAGGGTCTATTCATCAAGGTCAGTACTTTAGTGTGGGGATGTCGAGGGTGAAATTCTCTGTCTTCCTGAGAAATCAGAGAAATGGAGTATTTGTAACAGAAGGTACAGGTGGGGAAAGGAGGCACCGGGGCATCACACATTTCTTAGCTCACGGACTTCTATTCGGAGAACACTGAAGTGAATTTTACTCTGATGGTGGATAAAAGAGTCCTCCCCACTCCGCATGGCCACCTCACTGTAAACATAGAAAAGAAACAGTGCACTTTTCTTCCTTCTTCATTTTCAAAATGATAGTTGTCATTTTATTCTGATTATAGAAAAGGGTCACGACCATTATAAAATTTCAAGTACCGCAGTAGGACAGAACCTTGGCAAGACGTGTTCCGAGATCTCACCAGTGGCGATGGAGCCCAGCTGATCACTGAAGCTCTTCTCTTCTCCACTCTCAAGTGTCCTGTGGAGCCAAGAGGTTTTCCCTTTTGTCGGGAGCAGGGAAACGTGGAGGGGTGGGCACCGCCAGCCTGCGGAAGAGGCAGTGGCTCTATCTGAAGCTGGGAAGGGCCCGGTGCCACGGGAACCCCCCTGGCCCCGTTTACTGGATCAGGCTGGTGAAGTGTGTGCCAGGGTTCCAACGACGAAGATTCCTAATTCCTGGCAGAGCTAGGGGAATCCAAAGCCCAGAATCTTCTTCCCTCGAGTTATTTCCACCGGAGCAGGCACCCGCCACCAGGTGGCGCCCGTGTCGGCGGCTCTGGACAGCTTCGCTGGGAGCCTGGCTGGGGAGCTCAGGTGGGCTGTCTGCCCTGGAGCCCACGGTGGTCGTTACCTGCCATCACTGCAGCCCACATTTGATGTGGCTAGGCTCTAAGATTCCACTAACAATATTCCCCTCCTCACATGAGGGGAGGTTATAGTGTATTAATCAAGGTGCCATCGGAAACCATAGCCCTAGGTCAGCCACACACCACGCTGCTGTTCCCCTGGAGGTGGGCACTAATTATTCCAGAAGTCCCTCTGAGCCTAGAAGGAGCCAGGCGTTTTCTCCCCAAAGCTCCCTTGATTCGGGAGGGTTCGGCTCTGGTGTGGAGAGAATTGCAGGGGGGTGGGGTGGGGGGAAACGGGTTGGGGGGAGTTGCCAGCAACCAGGAGATTGTGGGGCACCAACTAGGGCGCGGAGGGGACCGGGTGTTAGTAGCACCGGGGGTGTGACGGGAGACAGATTCCACCCTCCAGGGGCTGCTGGGGCCCCCGGGGACACAGGACATGCACGACAGTGTCAATGGGAGTAGATTCGTCATTGCAGTGGGGAGGACATCAGGGAGGCTCGGTTCCACGGGCGGAGCGAGTTCGGGACAGCGTCTCGGAGGAGAGCGCCTTCAAGGCTGTGGAATCCCAGTCTCAGGTGCACGCAGTGCGGCGTATGCGCCGCTGGACCTCAGGTGGCGGTGCAGCCCCCCCGCGGGTACTCCGGGTTTGGCCGGCCGAGCCCTTCACCGCCCACGTACACAGACACGAACGGCTTCCGCTCGCCCTCTTGGGGTGCCTGCGGGACTCGGGCTACTGACTCCCAGGGCCTGTCCCCGGTGGGGTCCTGGGGTTAAAGATGTAACCCACGGAAACCCAGGGTGTCTCTGTGGCTCCGCTGAAACAGAGAGCAAACTCCAGAAGTTCATGCACGGCCACGTGAAACAAGAGGCGCTTACAAGCGCATCGGGAAGAGAAGTGAAAGGGCGCGAGTTTACAGCCCACAGCGAGCCCTCTGCGAGTTCCCTCCTCCACTCGCCGGCTGCTCTCATTCCACCCAAGCCCTGCAGAATCTCCTGAGGCCACAGCCCCGAACACTGTCTGCAGAACTGGCCAGTCTTGGTCTCTGTCTGTCGTTCTGCCCAGCTCTTTCTCCCAGCTGTTGTCAGGTGAATGCCCAGTCCACTGTTCACCCCTTCCTCTGGGGCGAGGAGGGGAACGAAGAGGGCTGACACTACATGCGTTTGGATCCCTTTCGGTGTCATTGGAGAGGTGTGAATGAAGAATGGAATTTGTGTTAACTACATCTCGATGCTAAGCTACGCTTCTTCCGGTCGACACTGTTCTGAGACCGCACTGTATGTGCCCCAAGACTCAGGAGGAACCAGATGAGAAGACCATCTGACAAGGGCTCCATGTCGTCCCCTCAGCAGACCCTGTGCCTATGTGAAGGTGTGTGCAGCTCGGGGCTCCCTGACCCTGGGGGGCGGCCTCTGCACTGCAGGTGGAGAGCCCTGGGGTCTGCAGCTCGGGCAGGTGCATCTGCGTGTTGGCATTAGCGCTGGTGCTGGCCTCTGCCTCTGAGCCCCATGGAGCGGCCTGTGAAGACCAGGCAGCCTTCTCCTCCTCTCCCCGCAGCCCAGCTCCCTGTCACCCTCCCAAACAGTCGATGGCTAGCGGAAGAGGCTGAGGGGTCCCCGGTGAGTCGGAAGTGTTGTGCCCCAGCCAACTCCTCCTACCTGGGCCATCAGAGAAGGGTCAGATGGGAGGGCACTGGGGAGGTGGGGGGAGGCTGGCACTTGTGAATGATGGGGACTTGAGAAGGAGGAGGGGAGGCCCACCCTGGGTGGGGCTGGGAGAGGACCTCGGGGTGTGTCCCCGGGGACAGGTGAGCACGTCACTTTGACAGGGATAAAGGTCATCAATGTCAAATGGGGTGAGACTGACCCTCACCTTGGATGACAAGGTCCTGATTTTGGACTTTGTCCGGAGGGCAATGGGGACTGCTGCCGCTTTCCAAGTAGAGGAGCAAGGCCCAAGCAATTCTTTGGGAAGGCGAATGGGCTCCTGAAATGTGTTTCAGCAGAAGGAGAGGGTGGGGGACACGGGGGAGCTGGGGGCCCAGACTCTGCCCTCAGACAGCCTGGGGCCCCGTCCTGGCCTCTGCCACTCCCTGTTGCCTCCGAGTGGCTCCATGTCCCACCCGCAGAAGGGGGACCCTCTTAGCACCTGCCTCACAGCGCTCTGGTGCGAAGCCAACTGACCACAAAGTGGGAACGTCCTACAATGCTTTGCAAGTGCCTGGCAGGTGGGGGACGGTCCTGGGCACTCTCAGCTGCCCTTTCTGTGAGAGGGAATGGACAAAGGGAAGAGAGTGGCTACCTCTACCCTTTCCCTCTCTCTCTCTCCTCTTTCTTACTCTGCAGCACCTGGTTCCTCTCTTCACTCTGAGCCTGGCTTCCTCCAGGCTGTGCTTGCTCACCCTTAGGCCACTGCACGCGCTTTCCGGGTCTCAGCTCAAAGCAGCCAATGTGTGGAGTTGCTGACACATTTCACTTCTGCTGCATGATGTCCTTGGATGTTAACCTTGATCTTCCCAAACCTGTTTCTTCCCACCTAAAGGGCAGGATCCTAATAGTATACACTCTTAGGGTTGTTCTGAGGATTAAAAAATGCACATATATAAAGAACCTAGCGCAGTGTCTGCAACCAAGTTCAACAAATTCTTAGCTACCATCCTCCTGTCCCTCTTCAGAGCTACGGCGAAGGCCGTCTCTCACATCTGGGAGGTCATCCTCCCTAATCCCATCTTCACCCAGTGAAATACCATCTGTGTTTTGAACAGATAACATCTTCTCCATGAAGTTTGGCTCCTTCTCTTGCTGAGTGCTCTCTTCCTCCATTAGCATGTATTTTCTCTACGCCCGTATTCACCTGCTACAGCTGCTATAACAAAATACCAGGGGCTGGGTGGACCAAACCCTTGAGACTCATTTCTCACAGTTCTGGAGGCTGGAAGTTCAAGGGCAGGGCTCCTCCTTGGCTCGCAGGTGGCCGCCATCTTGCTGTGTCCTCACGCTGCCTTTTCTCCGTGTGTATGCAACCCTCATGCCCTCCTGTTCCCACGAGGACACCAGGCCTGTTATATGAGGAGCCCACCTTCAACGACTCAGCTTACCCTTAGCTACCTGTGTGTGGGCCTTGTCTCCAAATACAGTCCCTTTGGGCTTTGGGACAGGAATCTGGGTGAGGAGCAAAATTCAGTCCATAATAAACAGTCATTTAACCCTCACCCGACTTTACCTTGCTTCGAGGTCCTTTGTGCGCTCAGCCCTGTAACTAAGGTGGCTGTGCCGCATCAGGTAAATATGTATCATTCCTCCCCTCCCTCCCTATGGGTGGCATGCATTTCCCTGCCCTTGGTTTGGGTTTCGGCTGCATGGTTTTGGCCAACGGGAGGTCAGGATGTGAACAGTCTTGAAATGTGCTTTGGGGTTACAGCTGCCGTCTCAAGCTCGTGCCTTCCTTCAGGAGCAAACTTGCCCCTGTTGCGCCCTGGGTGGGGGGGTGACAGACACGGGGAGCAGACCTGAACCCCCTGCAGCCCGAACCCAGGCCCAGCGGAGCCCCAGCTGACCTGCCGGCACGGGCACAAGCTCGTGGTTGGATGTCCCTGGGTTTTTGGAGGTGGTTTGTTATGCAGCCTTGGCAGAGTCACAGCTGATGGACATGATGGTATGTGCTTCCCGTGTTCCAGAACCAAGGCAAACGCTCTGGGCACCTTACCCGAGCTAACTGCTGTGAGGCTCCTGTGACACAGATGTGCTTACTGCTTCCGTCAAGCAGGTGGGGAGAGAGAGTCAAAGAAGTCCCCCAGGGCCGGGCAGCCAGCGGGTGTCAGGGCCAGGGTCTGATGCCCGTGCCATAGGGCCCTACACTGCGAGCCTCAGGAGGACAGAAGTGGCAGGCGTTGTTTTCAAAGCCTGGACTGGAATTCCCTGGTTTCTGACTCCCTAGGAATGGGTTCTTCTATTCCACGGAAGCCTGCTCTTTTTTGCACCCTCCCCATCCACCTTAGGGTTGAAGACGTGGGTCCAGGAGCTCTTATTTTAAATGGTCTGGACCCAGCTCCACAGACTGGCTTTCTCCCTGAGACACCGTTGCCGCCGGACACGTCCTGTTAGCGTTGCATTCTGACCTGCCGACAGTAGGCTGGGCGGGTGGTTTCTCCTCCAGGACAAGCTTCCCAGCCTCCCACCAGTCAGGGCTTCCGGGACTCTCCCCCACCGTGGGCCCTGCCTC
This sequence comes from Tonatia bakeri, assembly GCA_004024845.1. Taxonomy (NCBI): domain Eukaryota; kingdom Metazoa; phylum Chordata; class Mammalia; order Chiroptera; family Phyllostomidae; genus Tonatia; species Tonatia bakeri. Next base: position 79,422 of record PVIA01006484.1, read on the forward strand.
GCCCACCTAGCAGACGACACAGCACGGAGTTTATCTTCATCCTTTTTCCACCCACGGTGGCTGCTTTTTCTGTTTGCCGATTCCTGGTTTGGGGAGGGAGGGTCATACAGATGAAATCAATTAATAGAGGATTTGCAGAATCGCAAGTGCAGTTATTAAAGGATGGTGTAATTAACGTCTTCACACTAATTGAAAATTTTCACTTAGAAGGAGCAGTCAAGTGCCTCCTCGCTCAAATGGTGTTTGCACACAAAACAGCCCTCCTGGAAGATTCTTTATTGTGCAGCCATAGACCCGAGACCTTCGCTGCTGCAAAACTTGGGGAAAGAATGGAGTCATTTCTCCCACTCTGCCCTCAGAGTTATACAGCTCCCTGCACTGGATTGTGCTGCTTCTCAAGTCACAGAGCAAGGTCAGGGCCAGTGGGCCCGAGGAAGGAGCATCAGTCTTGAGGCCCCTTTGATTGGGAGAGCGAGGGAGAGAGAACTAAATAGCGGGCGTCCGTGGCTCTTGTTCTGTCGGGCATCTCACTCTGCTTTCTCCAGTGCTGGCTATGCCCTCATCTCCGTTTGGGGGGCTGCCTCCCCTTCTCTCTGTCCAGGCCCTTGGGGTGGGGCTTTCACACCCTCAGGCTCCAGGGATGCTCAGATATGTCCAAAGGACCGCTCTTCCTCATCACAGGAAGTCGTTGGTGCAGGAGTTAGCATGTGACCCCCCCAAACCCGAGATGCACCAGTGAGGTGCATTCTGAGGTCTCTGCTGGACCACCAAGCATGTGAAGCTTAGTTTCATTTAAGATTGTGAAGCCTCTGGGATGCCGCTGAGACCTCCTGGTTGCCATTTGCCGTTGGAAAGGAAAAGTGGACACTGCAGGCAGGGTCAAGGGGCACAAGTCATGGGGACCGTTTGAGGGCCTGGATCTGTCTCTGCCCGAACTGGCCTCTGCCCCTGAACTTTCCAATTGTGTGTGCTAACGTGTTTGTGGAGTATCTTCCTCTCTTTACTCAGGTCGGGTTGGATTCTGCCCTTTCCAACTCAAGAGCCTAATGCAGCAATTATGTAAGAAAGTGTCGCCTCTGGGTGACAGCGAAGGCAGGTCATGCTAATCATCACAGGGGGTGACATGCTTGAGGCTGGCGGCCTCTGGAGCTGGGGGCGTGGCTAGTTGTAGAAACCCAGAGGGTACAGACTTTTACTAAGGGGCTTTTGGCCTGGACTCCAGGATTCTTGGGGTGAATCCCACTTTTTATGAAGGATCAGAGCCTTGGACCCTTCGTCCTGCAGACAGATTCTGACCTCCAGCCAAATAGCCATGATCTTGGGTTCTGTGAAGGTTTGGGAGGGCTTGAAGCTCAGTTCTGTTACCCTGAGGGAATGTGGCTTGGGAGCAGGAAATGGCCCATTGTGGGCCACGGGGTCCTCACAGGTGAAGTGGATGCAGGTACATTTCTATTGTAGGATGCCGTGCCGAGGATTCATGGGCCCGTGCTTATACAGTGCTGAACTTGATGCTTGGCACGGGTGGCATGCTCAGCCCACTGGCTGTGGCCGCTGCAGGCAGGCTTGGCACAGGCGACCGTATTTCATGGAGCACCGAACAGTTGTGAGTGAGTTCTGACTGCAGGGGATCTCAGCCCATCAGGGTGAGGACTTTTTGGAAAGGAGAACGTTCTGTCAATTTGCCTCTGGTACCCGCTCACTTATTCACACCCCTAATATGGAAATCAGTCTTATTTCACAATGAAAAGAACATGAATGGATGCTCACGTTGCTCGGGCATCCGCACAGAGCCTTTACGATTCGCTGGCGAGCCGATGACGACGGCGTTTGGTTCTGCCGGAGGGGGCAGGGTGCAGTGGGAAGGGGGCACTGGGGGGCCACAGGGCTCCTCCAGGCCGGGACATGGGGGGATAAAAGCTCCCGGCAGTGGAGAGCCACGGGGGAGCTGTCTGCCACTGGGTTCCCGCAGGCAGATGAGGGCCATCCGCTGAAGTGATCAGGGTCCTCGTCTCATCCTCACAAGAACCCCGAGGGGCGGGCACGGGTGTTGTCCCTGTGTCACACACAGAGGGGAAAACGCCTGCAGAGACTGTGCCCCTTTCCCCAGGAGCCGCCTAGGGCCTGTGTCACCTGTGTGAGAGGTGACACAGTCTCTGTGTTGGACTCGCTCTTAGTCACCAGCAAGGAAATGCTGGCCCCTCCCTGCCCCCCGCCCCCCACTGATGTGCTGCCTCAGGCTGTCTTTCTGAGCTGGCCTGACTTCCTTCTGCCAGGAACGTCTCCACCTCTTCTTGCATGAAAGCAAGAGAAAGTTCTAGGTAGTTTTGGTGTCCCTGCCCACCTCATTGTGACTAACAACTGGCAATTAGTTAATATTTGTTAGACAGGTTGCTTGAAACGTTCCTTCAGATCAGAGACACGTCCTGTCCCCTTGCCCGGGTCTGGGGGTGGTCTACAGACCCACTGGAATGCCTGGCCCCTCCATTCATACCCGGCAGCACTTCGGCACCCAGTTCCTGGACCTCTCTGAGCCTCAGTTTCTCCTTGGTAAAGTGGAGACGCTGGAAACATCTCCGTGTGCACAGGGCTGGTGTGGACACGGAACGAACTGCGTCGTGCCTGGCACACGGCGAGCGCTCAGTCAGTGTTGGTTCTACTGTGACCACATCCGCCTTTCTTCACTGTCAACGTGGACGGGTAGGAAGGAACTGGTCCCCCTGCACGTGGCGGAGTTCTCCACCGTAGCGTCCTGTTACTCGCTCCCACTCTCCAGTCCCCTTGTCTCAGACGGGCAGGGAGACGGCGATTTGCTTTCAATTAGCGTTCGTGTTTGCCTCGCTCCCGAGGCCCTGTGCCAACGGCATGGCTGTCCAGTGGCTCTCTGGAAAGGCTCTCTGGCTGACACCGTGCTGTGGGGTTGCTGCTAAGTGCCGATTGTGAGGCAGCCAGCTGGGGAAGTTGCACTGAGCCCAGTACACACAGCCACCGCCTTTCTCCCCGTGGCCTCGTGCCGTGTGAGGGGAGCACGCAGCCCCTCCTCTCCTGCAGCTGACTCACACGTGGAAGGAGCGAGCCGTAAATATCAAGAAGCGGATGGATTTCCAGGGAGCCCAGCAAAGTGGGAGGGAGGCTGCTGGCAGAGCCAGCAGCCTGTGTGTGAGCCTCAGCCGGTGACCTCCCTGCTTCTGTAGCCACGAGAGAGGGAGGCGCCCCCGAATGGGGGAAGGTCAGCCTCTAAGTCCCCAGAGTGGCTGGGCAGGCGCTCTGTTCCAGGTGGCCGGGATGTCCCTGTGGATGGGACGTTGGTACCATCAATGAGCACTGAGTTGTGGGGTGAGTTTCCAGCTGCTGGGGCTGATGACTTTTCAGGGACTAAAATCTCCGGAAGGGTCCGCGGGGCTGTGACAAGCAGGCCCCTCTGTCCTGTGTTGGCCACGGACCCTCTGTGTGTCTGGGGGAAGGCGGATTTCCTGTCTAGGTCTCACTTTCTCCTTCTGTCAGACGAGGAGCTTGGGTTCGTCCTCCAAGATGACAGCTTAACATTTATCAAGGGTGCCCCTGGTCTGTCCCTTCATACGGATCAACTCATCAAATTTCCTGAAAAGACCGCTTCCCTGTGCAGACAAGGAGAGCAAAGCACGCGAGGTTAGGGGCTGCCCAGCATCGGTGGTGGAGCTGGGAGCAGACCCCCGGCCGCTGGCTCCAGGCACTGCTGTCTCAGCTGGTCTGCCCCGTCACATCGCAGTGGAGCCCTGTGTCTGCGCCACACGTGCCATTCACCGCCTTTGTTCCAGGGCTGACGTGTGCATGGGGTGCACGTGGCTTATAGACTGTCCCATTTCCATGGGGCCAGTCTCAGCATACGATGGCTCTGAGGGGCTTACTCGTCCCGGCTCCAGGTGTGGGCACGGGGCTCAGGCCCAACCCCGGACAGTCCCTATGTCCTGTGGCCACAGCAATTGGTTCAGGGTGGTCAGGTCGTCCTTGTTAGAAACTGAAGCCAATTCCTAGGTCCTGACAGAGCTATGGCCTCAGGAAAGAGGAGCCCTCCTGCCCCGGGGGTGACCGGTCTTGCAGGGAGTGAGCTGTGTGCTCTTTAGAGCCTTTGCAGGGAGAAAGGCTGCTTGAGAATGAGGCGAAAAAAGAGGGAAAAAGAACAGTGGGAGGGAGGGGCGGGGCGGGTGGGGGAGAGAGAGAGAGAGAGAGAGAGAGATAACAAATTCCCGATGACATCAAAAGAACCTCTGCATCAGCCACGCCTCCACTGACCAATTATTTCAGCAATAAACATTTCAAGACAGTCTCTGCTACTTGGCACCGGAAAAGTTGTCTTACACACGTCATCTCATTGACCTTGGCTGAAGAGAGAGATTGTAGGCTGGAGGCCTGACCTCTGGAGCACACTGGGTCTTTGTTCAGATCAGGGTTCCTCAGCCCCGGCCGCACGGCCCCTGGGGCCCGGTCGGTCTTTGTTGTGGGGTGTCCTGTGTTTTGTGGGGTGTTCAGCAGAACCCCTGACCTCCACTCATAAAGGCCTGTAGCACCCTGTCTCCAGCCCTGACTCAAGTTTTGGAAAGTAAAGATGTTTGCAGACAAGGCTGGTGTCCCCCAAGGGACAGAACCGCTGCCCCTCTGAGAAACACTGGTCTAGGTAGATCAGACCTGTCGGCTTTTCAAGTGTGCTGCTTGGGTCTTGCTTTTTCAGTAGGAGTTCGGAACGCACTTGGCAGGGGAAGTCAAGATTTTGCAGAGCTTTTGTGCCAGCCAAGCATGACCGGGGAAAAGGGGTTGCAGAAGTTGGGCGGCAATGCTCGGGCGCAACCCGGGGTGCCAGCAAGTGCTCTGTGTTTGGGAGGGTCTGTGATGAGCGGTAAATCAGCCACTGAAAGGCCGAGTCACTTAGCCCTGAGGTTGTCAAGTGCTTCCCGGTGAAATCCCTTGATCTGTAGTTACAGTGCGAGTCACCAGGGGCGGCCGTCAGCCTGGCCACCTGGCAGGGCTGCTGCCGCCCCTGGCGGAGAGCGGCACAGCTGCAGGCGGAGGGGTGTGGCTGCTAGCAGGATCCCCGTGTTCACTGCCTTCTGCAAAAATATTACATCTTCATCATGTCCAGGTGAGCTACTCCTGCCCTTTGTCTCCCTGCTCCTACTCAGCTAAAATGTCACTTCCTCTGGGAAGTCTCCCCTGGTAGCCCATCCTAACAGGGGTTAAAGTCCCCTGTGTACTGGACCTAGTGGGAACTGCACCCACACCCAGGATCTCTCTGGCTGCTCTGGGGCCGCTCCTTCTACACTGAAGGACTTCCCCCTGCCCACAGCCACAGGCAGCCAGGAGAGTCTGGGCATGAGTCTCCCGGGGCGGGCCTTGCCTCCTGGCCGAGGGGCATGGTGGTATGAAAGTACCTGCCAGTCTCAGGTCGGGACCACTCAGAGTCATAACCTCCACTCCAGAGTCCCCTGTGGGGTCAGGCTGAGGCTGCCCCTTGACTCTGCAGAAGGTTGCCCCCCAGCTTGGTCTGCTCTCTCCTCTTTCTTCTCCTGCTTCTGCCTTCCACCGTCTTACTGATTCCTCCAGGGGCTGTTTTCTTAACCCAGCCTTCCACGGGAGGGTGCCCGGCCTTGAGCTCCCTGGTCCTCATCAGAAGTTTAAATCACCGAGTTATTCACAGCTGGTCTCCTCCAGTGAAGCGTACCTGCTGGGAAGGCAAAGATCATCGTCTTATTGATGATTAAATCTCCAGGGCCTAGTACAGGAAGTGTTACCCATTATTATTTTATTAATAGTTCTGTAGATACTAGTCTTGGCTCCCTTATTAACGGAGAGTAAGGTATCAGAAGCCAAGCTCCATGCTGGATGAACTTCACATTCTCCGCTTCACATGCCACTGGGCTTTGCTGACCAGGTCAGTCCCTGTTGGAGTGAATACATGACAGTGAACGCCGACATTGGCTGAGCCCTCTCCCTGCTTCTGGCCTTGTGCTGAGCTCCTCCCCTGTGGTGTCCCATTGGGCCCTTGCAGTGACCCTGGGATATAGGGGCAGTGGCCACGCTCATTTTGCAAAGGAGAACTGGGGTGCAGGGAGCTAACTGGGTGGCCGGCCTGAAGACACACAGCCAGTACTGCCAGAGTGGGCTCTTGATTTCTGGTTGCGTCTGACGTCCCAACCCCCTGGTCTTGCCAGCGTCCTTGGTTGGAAGGAATTCTGGGTGGCAGGTCGCCCTGAGTCACCTTCAAACTGCTGTGACTCAGCTGCTGAGTGAGAGAGTGGGGCTCAGGAGGGGTCAGGCAGGAGTCTGCCACCTCGTGGCCCACAGGTGGGCTGCCCTCACTGTCAGCTCTGCTGCCTGCCTTTCACCCCCAGGACCGTCACTGTCGAAGGTTCATTCTCTCTGACAGTCCTTATTGTTCTCAGAACAATGCCCCCAAGTGTTGACTGAGTCACGGCAGCAACTGAGGAGGTAAGCATGTGAAACTAAGGAAAGCAAGAAAATAGCAACGCTGATGGTGCGTGTCCTGCGTAAGGAGAGGACCCAGAAGAAGCTGGTCAGGGGGTCAGCACCAACCATTCTCATTACTGAGCAAACGAACCAGTGCTGCTGATAATTGATTAAGTGCCCGGCAGTCGGGGCTCTTTCATTTCTGAGTGATAGACACTAATTCAAAATGGCCTGGCAATACGGGGACTTCATTGGCTTAAATAGAGGAGAACACCAGGTGTTGGTCCTAACTTCAGAGGTAGCCAGACCTGTGAGTTCAGCCGCTGTGGGGCCTCATTCCTCTGTGCCTTCTGGCTCCACATTTCTCTGAATGCGGAGAAATGCCCCCGTCTACCCTCCCGAACCCACGTGGCCACAGAGGAGGTCACTGGTAGCTCCTGGCCTCAGGATCTTCCACGCCCACATCTCAGCGGAATGAAAGCTTTTCCTTTCCTGGATTAAGGACTCTGATTGGCTCTGTTTGGGTCATGTGCTCTACCGTGGGCCAATCCTTGAGTCTGCAGCCAGAGGGCTCTTATTGGCCAGCCCGAGTCACATGCCCACTGTGGGAGAAGGCAGAGGGCCTGTGATTGGGCTGTGCGCTCTGGCTGCTGGAGGGCAGTTCATTGCAGTAAAAGGTGGGTATTGCCTCGGGGAGAAGGATTCTAGGCAGAAAACACCAGTGATCTGCTGAAAACAGCCCCCCATCGCCTTCAGCAGATTCTTGGTGAAGGACATTAAATTCTCTGATTCATGAGTGACAGGATCCTCCTTCTTGGCTCTGATGGGTTTGGCGTGATGAAAAGAATTTTAAGATTTCCTGATACTGTATCATTCCTCAAATGTATAGTCAGACGCAGATTCTCCTTGAGGACATTATCTCTCGGATTCTTTTAATGGGATTCTGTGGAGTAATTCTAGTGGGCTCTTCTCAGTCCTCCAACCAAGTCGTTTTATCTCTGAAAACACTTTGATAACATTTATTTATGCTATCATATACATTTGAAATGTGCTAAGCTATACTTAATCAATTATTCAACTACTGCACTTAATTATTCAATTATTTCTGTATTTCAGAGCAGTATGTAGGTCCAGCTCCTCTTTTCTAGACTTTTAGTGTCTTTTCAAATTTCTTCATTTTAAATTACAGACTTCAGATCTTTCTCTTTATTTTAGTTTTGGAAATTTATTGATTTTTTTTTTTGAGAGAGAGAGATATAGAGAGAAGCATTGATTTGTCATTCTACTTATTTATGTGTTTGTTGGTTGATTCTTGCATGTGCCCTGACTGGGGATGGAACCCACAACCTTGGTGTATGAGCAAGATGCTCTAACCAACTGAGCTGTCCAGCCAGGGCAATCTTTCTTACTTTAAACACTGAGATATACTTGACAGATGATAATACATTAGTTTCAGGTACACCACCTAGTGAGTCAGTGTTCAGATATATTGAGAAGCGCGCACCGTAATAAGTCCATTAACATCCATCACCACGTTTTTTTCTTATGATGAGAACTTTTGAGACTCAGTCTTTAGCAGCTTCCAGATATGCAGTCTAGTACCATCAGCTGTAGCCGCCACGCTGTGCACGACGTCCCCGTGACTTATTCTTTTTCCACCTGGGAGTTTGTAGCTTTCAACTCCTCCCCCTCCCCCACTTCACCACCCCCACACCTCTGGCAATCACCAGTCTGTCCTTTGTATCCATGAGGTTAGTGGTTTTTATTTTTTATTTTTGAGGTTCCACATATAAGTGCAATATGATATTTTTATATCTCAGTCTGACTTACTTCACTTAGCATAATTTATTCAAGGTCCATCCACATTGTCCCAAATGGCAAAATGTCATTCTTTTTCATGACTGAATAATATTCCATTGCATACACATGCCACATCCTCTTTGCCCATTCATCGGTCAGTGGACACTTCGGTTGTTTCCATACTGTGGCTGTTGTAAATAATGTTGCATTGAACATGGGGGCGCATGTATCTTTCTGAGTTAGTGTTTTCGTTTTCTTTGGATGTGCATATACACAGAAGTGGACTAGCTGGATTGTGTGGTAGCTCAGGTTTTCATTTGTTGAGGTATGCTCTATTTCCATTTTTGCTGAGTGTTTTTATTGTAAATGGGTGCTGGATTTATCAAATGCTTTTTCAGCATCTATTGATCTGATCCTGTGGTTTTTGTCCTTCATTTTGTTCATATGTGTGGTGTTTATTGATTTGTGAATATTGTACCATCCTTGCATCCCTGGGATGAATCCCACTTATCACGGTGGCTGATCTTTTTAATCTATTTCTGAATCTAGATTGCCAGTATTTTGTTGAGGATTTTAGCATCTACTTTCATCTGGGGTATTGGCCTATAGTTTTCTTTCCTTGCTGTGTCTTTGCCTGGTTTTGGTATTAGGATGATCCTGGCCTCTTAAAAAGAGTTTGGGAGTCTTCCCTCTTCTTGATTTATTTGGAATGGCTTGAGAAGGACAGGAGTAAGTTCTTCCTTAAATGTCTGGTAACATTTACCTATGAAGCTGTGCAGCCCACGGCTTTTGTGTGCCTGAAGCTTTTTGATGACTGCTTTAATTTCACTTGTTGTTATCTGTGTATTCAGGCTTTCTGCTTCTTCTTGATTCAGTTTAGGCGGACTGTATGTTTCTAGAAATTTGTCCATTTCATCCAGCTTGTCCTATTTCTTGGCATATAGTTAGTTGTTCCTAGTAATTTCTTACAATCCTTTGTATTTCTGTGGTCTCAGTTGTAACTTCTCTTTCATTTCTCATTTTATTTATTTGGGTCCTCTCTCTTTTTTTCCTCAATGAATCTGGTTAAAGGTTTGTCAGTTTTGTTTATCTTTTCAAGGAACCAGCTCCTGAATGTATCAATCCTTTGAATTGTTCCTTTGGTCTCTGTGTCATTTAATTCCACTCTGATTGTGGTTATTCCCTACCTTCTGCTCGCTCTGGGTGTTGTTAGTCGTTGTTCCTCTAGTTCTTTTAGTGTAGGGTTGTGTTGTTTATTTGAGATTTTTCTCTTCCTTGATATATTATTCATGGGGAGACTGCTTAGGGTTTCAAAGCGTCAAACATTTCATCGGAGAGTCTGGTCGGTCTAACCAAATGTCAAGAGCAAGCTTCTGGCTGCTCTGATTTTAGCTTGTGTCTTTGTGGCAGTTCTGGGAACATGGGTTCTAGGCCCTGACTGTGAATTCCTGGCACACTTCAGGGTCTTCCCTTGGCCCTGGCCCCCTCCCTCCTGAGGGGTCCCCAGATGTGACCCCCTGCTGGCTTCCCATGGAGAGGTGTGCTATGCCGGTCATCCCCAAATTTCGGAGTTTTATCCTCATTCTTTCCAGACTGTGGCGGGGGGGAGGGCAGAGGGGAGGTGAGGCCCTGCCAATCTTGAGATGGGTCCCCCTCGAAAGGAGAGACCTTTCCAAGCTCTCCTGGGCTGGTCGTGTCCAGATTTCCGCTTCCTTCAGTCACAGGTCCTATTGTGTTTGCTTAACGTTTGGGTTGCTGCCAGGTGATTTGCCTCTAAGCTATGCACAGAAGAAAAAAGCAACCATCCATCCAAAGTATTCAGATTTTGGCCTTAATTAAAATGCAGAATAAATATGTAAAGGCTAAAGAGCATGAATTATAGACACCAGGGTTTCTCTATTAAAATCGGCTTTCATCTATAGAGGCGCGGGTGTGTTTACGGCAGGGAGGAAGTGTGCGCGCACAAGCCGGTGGAGGGCAATGCAATTGTGGCCGTGGGCACTTGGCAAGATGGGCACGGATCTACCTTTCTCATTCCACCGCCTCCGCGGATTTTTCCCCACTTCTGTTCCAGAAAGGGCTAATCCTGACCCCTGTTATTTAAATGGCTCTACAGAGCTGGAAAAGCTGCCTTCAGCCTCTTAAAAACCCTTGGTCACCTGGTCGGAGGAGCAAAGCCCGTTCTGTTCACTGCTCCTCTGTGGAACTAGAGGGTGGTGCACAGCCGAGAGGCCCGGGAGGACGGGGCAGAGGAGCCTTCAGGGGCCGAGCAGCCAGCCCTGGGTCTAAAGCAAGGGCAGGCCATCGCTCACTCACCTTGAAAGTTGGGAGCTCTGGGCCCAAAGAAGCTCAAATAGCTGAAATCTCTGTCAGTATGTGAGTGTCTTATTAATGGCCAGGATGGATCAAGGGAAGGAACACTGACTGACTTCTGGGGTTACATGCATGCTAACTTCAGAAATGGGAGTTTTTTAACTCTCAGATTTTACAAATTGGTATTCATTAGAGGGTATGTTAATAGTTTTTTGGTTTTTTTTTTGGTTTTATCTTCACTGGAGGACTTTTTTTTTTCATTGCTTCTGGAGAGAGAGGGAGCGGAGAGAGAAAGAGACAGACAGACAGAGAGAGACAGACAGAGAAAGAGAGAGAGAAACATAGATATGAGAGAGAGAGAAACACTGAGCAGTTGCCTCCTGTAAGAGCCTTGACAGGGGATCGAACCCACAACCCAGGCATGTGCCCTGACCAGGGATCGAACCCACAATGTTTCAGTTCACAGGGCAGCCCGATGCTCCAACCAGCTGAGCCCTGCTGGCCAGGGCAGCCCATTGCTTTAAAGTATAGCACTGGGAAGAGAATCATGCTGAGAAACAATCCACATTCCTTAAGAAGTTTGAAAAAACAAATGAATTAAGTGTGAAAGTAACAATTATGTTTTAATCAATAGGGGCAGCAGGAAGGTGGCTTTTTGTAACAGACGGAAAGAGCTGCTTTTCTGGAGCACTGGGGGTTTCAGTAGAATGAACAAGAATAAAAAAACCCAGTAATGTTAAAAAAAACTCCAATACCTCAAATGCAAAAAATATGCATTACCAGGCTGTGAAATGGAGTCCCAGTTCGATTCCACCCGGGCGATTCCACTCGGTGGATTTCTGGGGTAGGCAGAGCTGCTGTTGGAGCTGACGCTGTTTTGGGTTCCTCTGCCCAGAGGCAAAGCTGGGGGCCTTTCCTGGGGCTGGAGAGAGGCATGGAGAGGGGGAGGGGAGACTCCACGGGCTCTCAACTCCATCTCTCCCTGGATCTGCCCCAAGTTGTGACCGACTGAGACTGGAGACCACCGTCCTCTCCTTCTGTGTCATTTCAGGTGGCTCTGCCGTGAAGTGTGCCTGAGAGGGCCTGTGGTGGATTTGTATGAGGGAGGAATACGGAACCCATAAGGTAAAAATGATAAATGAAGAAAGCCTTGTTGTTATTGTAAGCTTCCCCCCGTTTGTAGCCAAATTTCGTATGTGTCATATTAAGAGATGTTCCCCAGACCTCAGGGGGCCAGTAGCATCTTTGAAGGTGGGGAGGTGTATAGAGTCGGCCCAGATATGGAGCGGGAGTCGGCACACCCACGGGCCAAGTCCCATGGGCCGGGTCCACCGCCACCTGGCTTGGGGAAATGAAGCAGCGTCCTTGGAACAGACTTCCGGTTTGTTTGTGGTGGGCGTTGGCTGCATTCAAACTACAAGGTCAGAGCTGAGTCATTGCAATTGAGACTGTATGGTCTTCAGAGCCTGCAATATTTGCTCCCTGGCCCGCTGCACAAAACGTTTGCTGGACCCTGTACTAGATCACAGAAAAAATAATTAAATCCAATTTATTTTTGAAAAAAAAATCTGGAGATTTCAGCTTCTGTAATCATAGACCTAGGGGGTCCCTCCTCTCCCCACCAAGCCTCCCCCGCCCCGTTACTCCTGGTGGCCAGGTCGGGGTCCAGTCTGTCGGCCACACAGTACAGGTTGACTTGGTGGTATTTTAACAGGGAAATGGACAAACGTGGTTTTACCCCTTCTCTCTCTCTTTCTCTCTCTCTCTCTCTCTCTCTCTCTGAAGCCATATGACTGAAGTCGTGGTGTGACAGGCAAATTCTTTACTTGTTATGAACTGGTAAAGGTCAAGCTGCCCGGATCTTCTTTGTGAGTAGAGCATCCAGCTAACTGAGACATGTCAGACGCCGTGCCCAGTTCCCAGGCTGACAGGCGACCTGGCAGATCAGACAGACAGGCCTGCTCCTGCCCGCCGGTCCTGTGGCACGCACCACACCTTCCCCACTTGCCACTTGGCTCCCTGGCTGCCCTGGTGGCTCACACCTCTGATGATGGCGGCCAGGGGCACCGAGGCTCTTGAAAGGCTTGGCATCAGCTGTCCCCGTCATTATTTCTCTGTCTTCCCTGGGAAAGCAGGAATGTCAGAATTCTTGCAGAGTAATTACCATACCCACACACCTACAAGATGCCGGCCCACGCGGGACCCCCTGTGATAGTGCGGCGACAGAAACAAACAGTAGCTTCTTGACTGTGCCTCCAGTGAGCAGTGCCTACCACACCTCGGACTTCAAAGCATTGAAAATCGCAGCATCTCAAACGCCAACTCACTTGGCCCTTTTTTCCAGCTGCGTGTGCCCGAACCTGCCTACCCTTTCCCTGCAAGCCATCCCGACCACACGGAGGCGTGCTTTCTGTCTGTGGTTTAGAATTCTGTGCTCTTCTAAAACCTTTCCCCTCAGTGGAAGATTTTTGGAAAAAATCTGTAAAATGAAATCCCTGGAAAATAGTAACCCATAGAGGTGTGTGCAAAATTGTTGCATCTTCAGCATCCAGAAGGACCTCCAGCTTTGACCATTTTAATTGGATCCCTAAAGCCAAATTATTCTTAGGATAACCAAGGCATATTTCTTAAAACGTGGCAGAATTTGGCCTAAGGAAATTTCTTGTAATTCTCATATATCAACATTACTGGCTGTTTACATAAGAACTATTCCGTGGAGGATTATCAACTTAAGGTGTAATTGTGTGCTAAGAATGAATGGCAAATATGGAGCAAATTTAAAACTTAGACACAACATGGAGAGGTCATTCAAGTTCTTTAGAGACTTATTCATTTATTTATTTTTGTATTTCTATTTACTTTTCCTTCTTCCCTTGTTGTCTGGCTAAGCTTAAAGCCGTTCATTTTGGTGGGACTAGGTTTGAAAATGTTGAACGGCTTCCGAGATATGAGACTGCAGTTAACCCCTGCAGCCGTGTCCAGGTGCACAAGGAAAATCCCAAGCACGTGGCAGTGGAGGTGGATTTGCTGCCACAAATCCATGTAATCCCGAACCTGGGCAATTGCAGTGGGCGGGCAGAATCTGTGTGTCTGGACTGTGGAGCCGGGAGGAGCACAGCTGCTCTCTTGGTTGATAAAGAGCTAACCTGTGGGCCGGCTGCCCCCTGATTAAAAGGATTTCTGAGTTCGTCAGGCAACGCAGGGAAGTAGAGAGGGGAATTCAGGACGGAAAGTTGTCCACTGCACTAGCCATTTCTCTCTGCATGGATTTGGAGGGCTTAGCTGATGGGCAGCTTCGGACAGGCAGGTGCAGGGAGCAGATGCAAGCTCACGTGAAGGGCTCCAACACCCCACCGCTCCCACCGCTCCCACCGCTCCCACCGCTCCCACCACTCCCACCGTGGGTTTACGGCTCTCACGGGCTCTCACTGCGCAAAGCTCAAGGCAGTGGAACTGGTCTCCCTCAGTGGAATTTGAGCTTTCCCGTGTCCATGACTGCAGTGCCCTTTGATTCAGTTTTGGTGGTAACTACCAAGTGGAGTATTGAGGACAATTTTAGGCACCTGCCTGCTGCTCTGGAAGCTGAGGGCCCAGACCCTCCCAGCCCACTGACCCCAGGACAGCCATGGTGTCTCTGAAGTTGGATGAACTCAGTAGTTCTTACCTGAGGGCGATTTGGCTCCCAGGGGACAATTGGCAACGTCTGGAGGCATTTTTGACGGGCAGTTCTGAGTTGCAGGAAGTGTGTAAAGCTGGGGTCACAACCTCGAATGCCCACAGTGCCAGGCAGGTGAGTCAGGCCGGACTTTGCACGTGAAAGGTGTAAGATTCTTCTTCATTTCCATAACAAACAGTATTTTCCTTTTTTTGCTTTGAAATTTGTGTCCCTCTTGGTCTGTGTTTGAGTTTCCTTGTTATGATACAGCCTTTGTTACAGGCAGTAGCTTTGTACTCCGTGAAAAGGAAGAGTGCGAGTGAAACAATAAACGGCAATCTGATTTTGGTGTTGGAGGGTAATAGGGAGTGGTGGGGACTGTGGCCAACTGGAGGGTGAATGTCCCGCCTACAGGGAGTGGCTGCTGTTCAGATCAGACAGATGTTGCCATGGGGGAAAGTGAGTGCAGGAGGCCTAAATCTCACTTTCAAGGAGAAGCTAGAAATCTGAACTTTCCTGTGAATTCTCCATATTCAAAAAAATGTGTAAGAAAGAAATCATGTCTGTGGATTACATTTGTTTTGTGGAATGCCAGCTTGAGACTTCCGGTTTTTCCTTTAAAATAACTAAAATTTAGTTATTGTTATAGTTATTAATACTAACACCAGTTCAGTGGTGGGGTTCACGATGCTGAATCATCAGATTCTGGAGGCGTTGTTAAACTGGTTTCTCGTGTAACTGGCAGTTTTTTTCCTGAGCAGAGAATAGCTGTTTGACAATTTAGGAAACCACGTCAACTTCGGCTGTGAACGGATTGTTTGAGTAAGTGCCGAAAACGTAACCAGCCTCCTCCCTTGTTGTGTTTTTTTCTTTCTCTTCCTTTTTCTTTTTCCTTGCAGCACAAGCCAAAAATATGTCTTTTCTTAGCCCTCAGGGTGGGCCGTGTCAGACTCCTGCGAGCATTAGCAGAAAGATCTGAAAACCTTCCCGACAGAGGCAGGCGGTGGTGGAGGGGGGAGGGGCAGAGGGGCGTCGTCCTGCTCTGAGGCTGGAAGAGGCTTCATCTGGTGGCTTCTCTGTGCTTCTTCCTCCAGATTGAACATGGTTTGGCAAAGAGCTCTGCTTAGATTCATCTGACTCAGAAGCAAAAAGAAAACGTGAAAACTCCAGTAGCACATGGAGTTAGGCCAGCAACTGCTACCAGGGAGTCCAGTGTCCTCTTCTCAGACATAAGGCCGGAAGGCAGTGGGTGACTTAAAAGCCCTGGTTAGGGTGAGAGCTCAAACTTTGACCCCACTTTGGGGTTACCTTGAGCAGCTTACTTTAAAAAGAGGCAATCATCATAGCTACTTCGTAACTGGGGTGGAGATAAAATGAGATGATATATGTGTCAAGGTACCTGGCTTAGTATCAGTCCGTAGGGAATGTTCAGTGATTATTAGCCGTTATCATTGTGACGGTGGACATTGCTTACATGTCCTTTTTGTCTCCCAACTCAAGGTGCCCTGGTGGAATGCAGTAACCTGGGGAGCTGAGTGATGCCAGTTACTGATGCATCACTCCGCTTTTATGCCTTGACGTCTTCAAAGGCAGAGGTTTGCATCACGGGGTGGGGAGGCCATAGGCCCTCATTTAAGAAGCCTTGAGATGGGCAAGATTAGAGAGTGGGAGGAAAGGAAGGTGCCCGTCTGAGAGCCCTGACTGTGTGAAAGTATTTTTTTAAATCAGCCTTGCAAATGTTTTTTAAAACTCATTACGCCCACAGAGCCCAGCCTGTCAAACCAGATCTCCCCTCCTCCCACCCGCCCCTGCCCACCGTGCCTTACCAAGAAACCACGTGCTCTCTCTCCTCTCTTCTCTTCCTCTTTCTTCTGGGCTCAGCAGCGCCCGTGCCTGCCCCTGGGTGTTGGAAAAGGGAGAAGGCAGTGACCGGAGCCTGCGAGGGGTCAAGGGATGTCTGCACTGTCAGAGCCGTGAGGCTCGGAGTGCAGTCCATCACGCTGCACGAAACCTGACGGGGAAGTCACACTTCTCAGGAAAGCTGTTCCTCCAGGAGCAGGACACACCTGCTCCTGGCAGGACTCTGTAGGACGAGATGCCGGGGGAAGTGGGCAATGGCCGGGCTCTGTTTGGTTTTCAGGAAGTATCAATTGACGGGCTCAGTGATGATTTTGGGAACCACTGTTTGGTTTAAAACATTGGATCCTGATTCCTAAGGTCCAGTTACTTTTTTCGGTGATCCCCGTAAGTGTCCCCATGTGGCCCCTGTAGATCCCTTGCAAAATGTCGGTGCCTCGGTGCCTTGGACTTGGCCTGAGCCACAGCGGTAAACGAGAGGAATGTTGTTAGGAAAACACACCCTTTGGTCAAAACGAGATCTTTCTAATTTTAACTCAAGTTTGCCTCTTCCCTTTTGTTGCTTTCCCAGCTGGCCAGTCACTGTACTGTAAAAAATCTGAAGGCAGCAACTTAGGAATTGCCTAGGCATTGCTTCCCGATGCTAAGCCATCCTGGATTCCTTTGCTTTATTCTTGTCCTTAATCAGCTTTAAACTCTATTCTTGATAGGTGTTGGGCTACATAACTACCCCCCCCCCCCGGGCCCCGGGGTGGAGGGTTCCTGGGATAAATGGGGGCAATAATTCCAGAGCCACTGCAGAAAATTTGTGAGGCAGAAATCTAATCGTAGGTAATCAGGGGTTACCCCAAGATTCTTCAGAAACTAACCTGGTACGGCCTTATGGTAATAAGCGACTGACTCTGAATAAAAGCCAGTTTGAAGTAGATCGACTACTAATTTCTACCATTATTTATACTTGTATATTTCCCATGAGCTTATTATTGCCATGCGTTTAACTTTAGCATCCTCAAGTATAATAGTCACCAATGTCGGAATGTGTCTTCCAGGGACCGGATGGAACTGTATGGAGATACCATACTGTTCTCGTGGTGTTGAGACGCATTGAAACTTCCTCATCCAGACTGGCCCTGCAAGTGCGGAGCAGTAACTTACCGCTCACCCTCCGTTCTCTCTCTGTCGCCCCACAGCGCTTTTCAAAGCAGAAATTGTTTTTTTTTTTTTAAATCATGAACATCTCTCTCACACACATTGAAAAATTTCAGGATGTTGCAAAAAATATAAACCACTGTAACTGACCCCCTCGAGATGATTCCCGAGGAACTTTTCGGAATAGATCTTCTGTCAGTGTGACTGTCTTTGTGTATCTTACTGTCTCCTGTCCTATTTAGAAACACAAAGTTACCCCCTCTACTCTGTTTCGTACTATGATTTTTTTTTAATTCTTTATTTTATTGATTATGCAACTACAGTTGGCCCATTTTCCCCCCTCACTCCCCACCACCCTGCCC